>CAIGRP010089304.1:0-26601 GCA_903798385.1 Fraxinus cuspidata
CAGCACATATACTTTCATAAAATCTTCTCTCTGACTTAAGCATCGGATGGGCGACGAGGACACACCTCAACGCCTTTGTTTCAGGTAACGAAAGACATTGTTCGTGCTCTTTCTCAGACGTCAAGCTCGGAAATCACCAGGTACGACTTTTGGTAAGATCAATAGATAATAGCTAAATGAGGTTATATCGACTTCTTTTTCTTGAACAGGTATTATTGCTTCTTTGTGTCCTTGACGATTCCGATTCTCGTTTTCGCAGTATATTTTCATTGGCTGAGCATGAAATTGTTCAAGAATGCTGAGCTTATCTTAACGAGGTTAGACTGGCTATATGGAAAAGAATGTCTTGTGATCATGTGTGAGTTCTTTACATTTGGCTCTCAGTACTTATTTAGTACTACATTCAAGAATTAGATGTGGAAATGAACAGCTGTGACGTATTTGATGTCCACCCACTTCGGGAAAGGTACATCTTATTATCTCACGAATTTATCTTTTGGTTGTGTTAAATGTACATAATATGTTTATATAATGATTTACAAACATATGATGTAGTGAAATATGATTGAGTCAAATTTTTTCAACCTAAAAAAGATAAAATAAAATAAACTTCTGCATTCTCCTTTTGACAGATCATCTTTATGTAAATCAATATGTAACTCCTTATATACAAGTAGCATTATTCTTTATCTTTAGTGTTAAAATGTCATCTCGAGCTTGTTAATTGTCTTGATTTTACCTATCTAAACGTTTGTGAGGGTACGTAAGTGGGCGCTTCTCAATCTTTCATGATTCTACACGTGGGACAAACCCTTTTATGTTACCCTCGACACTGGATACAGGGAGACGACCTTGGAATGGCAGGCAACTGAGCAGGCTCCAGAAATTTTAGCGTCGAGATAAAACTTTGGCCAGACCTGCCTAAAATCCATTTTTTTTCTCCTGTTTTTCATCAAATCCTATAAAGATGAGAAAATCCCATTAAGTTCCTAGCTGTAAATGCAGCATTTCCACATAATGCACAACAAATTCTCTTGCCCGTTGATACACCCAGAAGTCACTTTTTCTAACAGAATTGGGCCTGATTTTTGTGCGAATTCCAACTATGCAACTTGTGCTGTCATCTGGATTTTCTTGTGGGTGGACCAGAAAGTGACGTGGGTCGAGGTTCCCACATCCTCTAGACACACAATCCTGCGTCAGCCAGCCATGTTCTAGACCTTGTGCCAAACCAACCAAGTCTTGCAACTTTCTCGTGTATGCATGTCATCTATGGTATTTTGAACTAGATAGATTAAGGAGAGCAAGTAAAATACTTATTATTGTCTTACATAGTACAGCTTACTAATTCTTGTTTTGGAAAGCTTAAAAGTTGCTATATATATAGTTGAAGTCGAAGTTAACAATTGATTTTAAATATATATTTAGTGGAACCCACTACTTTTATCATGTTTAGCTTTTATCAAATCTGCTAAATCTTGTATCAAACGACCCTTAAATATCTAATATGAGTTAGACATCTTTGGCAAGTGAAGTTAGTAATTTACTCACTCGACCAAAATTTAAAAGCTAGTTACGCATTAATGATGATAGTTTACTCCCACATGAAAAAAAGAATAGGCATCTTCTACTTTAGTTTTACACCCACGAGCAAAAAAATAGCATCCATGAACCTACTAAGATTCATCTCCTCTTCTCCACCAAAATAGAGAATTATAATTCCCCGTGCAATCTCACATGTCACCCCTAAACTCCGACGTGGCTGGACCATGTGGCAGCCACGTGTAATTGGCATGAGCTCCTCTACATCCTCCATATACCACACCACATTCACCACGTGTAAACCCTATGCAAACTTTTACATAACCTTGCCTTTGGCACATATATATGCATGGCATCGTTTCATATCTCCATTCAAATCAGTTCACACCATCAAATTCTATACTATTGCTCCACTAGCCTCAAATTTGCATACAAAAATGTCCCTAGTTTCAAAAAGCATTAACGTGTCATTTTACGAGAGGTGTGCCGATGGCCACCCCAAACATTACAATTACAATCCTGCATTTATGGTTGAAGGTGATGGAGACGATGACAATGGAGATCACGACTATGCACGCTCTGCATTTATAGAAGGTGATGGAGATGATGACGACGACGATGGAGATTATGATTATGCCCCGGCTGCATAATGTATACATTACATGGTAGCCTTTGGCCCTTTGCTCAATAGAAAAAAACATAAACTTGATAAGAGAAGGGTGACCTCATCCATTACTATTATTAATAGACTAATAGCAGTCCAAATACGTAGAGAGGTGGATTCCACTTTTCTCAGGCCCGAGTCTTTTCTCCCAGTAGTGCATTCTCATGAGAATTCTAAATGTAATCTTGTAATTGCTTCCAAGTAGTGTATGTTGGGGATTTCTGATCAAGATCCTCTTTGGTTATGCTTTTTGCGTTTGTTGTTTATTTATCTATGGTAGGTAATATTTTTGCCAAAGATAAAAATATTATTTAAAATCATTTATTAATAATCAATTGGACGCAATTTAGTATTATGATACGAATAACTTCTTTTTTTCTAACTTAACATGGTATGAAAATTACAAGAATAAGAATAAAAGTTCAAGAAAATATCACTGTGGAGAAAAAAATGTTCAGCATTTTTGAGGGACAAAATATTTTAATTCATAGTATCTTACGATCATATTGAAAATTAATGAACCAAAACGACCAATTTATAATTTATAAGGACTTGATGTATTTAATTTAATTTTTACTTTACCTATATTAAATTTATTCTAGCATGTATCTGTTTATTTGTTAATTTTGTAAACTAACAAATTGTTAACAATCATATTTGAAAAATAAATATATTATTTCATAAATGAACTATATTTTCACAAATTCATGATAATATTTCTTTTAATCAGAAAGAATGCTCCCGACTAAATTAAAAAAAAAAAAACCCCCCATCTTATACAATATAGTTTCAATATCCTCTAACAATAATTTTTAAAATAAAATAGCAAATATAAAATACTTCTTTTTTTTTTATTTTTATCAAAAGAATCTGTAGTGAAAATAAACTTCAATTTGGAGCAATAAATTGATTAATGCTATTCGAGCACGACCATACAAACACCCTCTTATTCATTTGTAAAAACGATAAAGGAATTAGCCCAATTTGTTGTAGTGAGAGATTTTCGTAGACTATGAAGTTTATATGACCTCGATCTTTTGAAAGAAACAATTTAGTCCTCATATTACAATAGTTACCCAATTTTTGGAGTTTCAATGAATTTAAGAACACCCACTATTCATCCCATTTCATCAATTAATATTGGTTGATTAGTAGACAGATCCAATTTCAAAGACTTACAAATTTGTCTTTGTGATTTGACTTCTTCATACTACAATATTCAATTCTCTCGACATTGGCTGGAAACCCCATATTGAACACTTGCTCAAAACCTTTAAGAACAGAAAAAGACTAGACTTAGTATGACTCGATTACCACAACTCCATTTATTTAACTTGATCGCCGCAGCTCCATTTCCGTGTGACTTAATTGATATAACTTGATCACCACAGCTCTAGCCCTCGTATGACTCGATTACCATCACAACTCCACACTTTAAACTTTGAACTTTCTTTCATCTTTAGTACAATCAAGAGCTTCCACCATGATTTTTGATATCACTTGTGGGGAAAAATACATATCCCCAAATGCTCAGAAAACACTCTTGATGAAGCAACCGGCAACGAGGTATTGGGCTGTAAATCTTCGTGTATGACACACTCGTCCTCGATCACCTCTGCCCTTTCTTTATCAACTTAATTTCTTCAACTACTTTCTCCATTTCATAGTCGAAGGTTGTAAAGCTCTCCCCTTTCCCTTGCAGATTCTTCCTGATATCGATCTGCAATTCAGGACTCAATGATATTCTCGACTTGATATGCTGCATCTATGATTTGGCACTCCATACATTATATTGATTTGCTGCTTTCTTATGGAGAATTATCCAGAAAATATTGCAAGTAATTAACAATTTCGACAAGGGACTCTATTTGTTGTTTCACATCAGGAAGCAGATATAAATCAACATATTTCATTTCAGGGTGGGGTATAGAGCGTAAGAGAAAGAAGAGCAGCTAAAGCCATTTTTCATCGCTGCTATGCGTTGTTCACGTAGTAAAAGACAACTTCGTTAGAATTTCATTTTTAACTACCAAAACTTTTACCTTCAAAACTTTATAGACGACTATTTTTCAATTAAGCAACTCATTGACTAATGCACCATTTCACAATAGGCGCCCCAATGTCAATGGTGGATATGAGTATGCTCCGACTGCATTCATAGAAGACAATGACATCAACGACGACAGAGATAACAGTTATGCCCCCGACTACATGATGTGCATTAAATGGTAGTCACTACTTGCTAGAAGCACATTTTCCACTGTTATAGAGAGGATGATTCTGCTATTTTAAGGCCCAGGCTTTTGTGAGTTTGGATTTCATAACCCGATACCCTAATTGAGTTGACTCAGCTTACATTTCCATCACTAGTATGTCCACCATTAATAAAAAAAGCCACTAATGAAAGCCAAAATTTTACATAAAATAAATGGTTTATGATGATGAATTTAAGCAATAATACATGCTCATAGTACATAAAATGCGGAAGAAAAACAGTACTACTCATTGGTCTTCAGTTTTCACTTCCCCTGGTGGAACTCCCTCGTAATTAGTAATGTCATCAGAAGCTAATTCTGTCTTATCCTCTACCATTCTCTTCTGTTGCAACTCTTCCTTTAATCTTCTTATCTCATCTTCTTTCTCTTCAAGCTTCTCTTGCAAAATAACCACCTATAATAATCATAATTAGAATACAACTCGTGGGAAAGTATAATACATGTTTACTGGACTGTATTATAAACAAGATTTCGGCTACATTTTCTTTCTTAATATTGATCACTCCAATACTGTCATAATGGCTTATGAGGCCTTGCTTCCACGCCCATTACTTCCTGACTACATTATTTCATGACAGTGTATTGCAGTGAAGGGAGACTTCAATAAATGAGAACACGAATTAACTAACTAGTCACTTGAAGGATCAATAAACAAGAAAGTTAACAAATAGGCAGCCAGGAATATGTTCTATGCATTTGGGCATTGAAGTGCATAAGCAGCAATACGTGCCTGGATAGTCTCCCAAAAAGCAAAAAATTTGAACTGTAGAACTTGAACATGTAAGCATGCATATATACTTCAACATTGGAGTGGCATTTCGAACCCAAGGGGGATTAGATTTATTTTTTATTCAGAAGAAATAATAATAATAATTGTTCTTGTGCTGTTTGAGATATAACATATCTAAACGAACAAGTTGGTATCTAAGTGCTTGTTTGGGAAAAGCTTATAATGTTGCTAAAAAGTTAAGGTCAAAATCAACAATTAATTTTAACCACATTTATTGGACCACAAATTTTATCTACTTTTTAACCGCACATTTAGACCCTGTTTGGCGGGTACTAAAATCAGATTTTTAGTAGATTCTAATAAAAATTGATGAAATGTATAATTGAAAAGTTGTAGCACTCATAAAATGTATAGTTAAAATTAGTTGTTGACTTTGACTTAAATTAAAATTTGGATTTTAATTTCTACCAAACAAGAGCTTAAACAACTTTTATCAAAATCTACTAAAACTTTTATCAAAAGCTTTGTCAAATAACCCCTAATAGTTAAATGATTGATTTTGATGCAAGGAGTTCATGGGACCAAGAACTGTATATACTGCCTTTATTTTTTTAGGTTCCAAAGTTCATTCTATTCGTTTACATTTTAAATTATCCTCTATCTGTCAATCAAAAAGGATTAAAGATAAATCCATCTCCCCAGATATACCAAGGTAACATGCCAATATGCATAAAATACTGACAATCTATAGATTTTGCAAATAGGAGAATACCATTTCGTTTGATCTTTCCGCATCGTTGGTCAGTCCTTCCACTTGCTTGCATAATCCTGCAATTGCATTAAATATTGTAGTGAAGAGGAAGAGTCTCTGTAGCTTATGTTTGGAGATGGCTCGACGAACAGGATATATGTAGCCGACCCTTAAGTGTTAGATAAGACTTTATTGAGTTGAGCAAATGCATGATGCTAATAAATATGCTTCTAATATACGATGCATAAAATTGTGATATTCAACTGGAACCATAGGAATGCTTAGCATTATGACAACACACCTTCAAAATGACTTTTGAGTTCAGCATTCTGAGATTTTTGCAAAGCAAGTTTCATTGCTAGCTCGTGCATCTACCAAAAAAAAGGACATTAATCAGTATGCAAAAATCTAGATGTCATTCTACAGAGCAATTGCCAACAAATTCTATGGACAAAAATACAGTTAAATCTATGCATCATACAAAATTGTGGGTTTCAGTCCATTCTAATTTTCAGCATTAAAAGTAATGGACATAAAATTTATGTGACTCTTCTCCATTGTGTTATGACTGTATCTGTATGTCACCAGCAGATCCCAGTCATATCACTAAATTCGGCATACAAGATGAGATACAATCTCAAAATGAGTTACCAGTACCTTTCCTTCATTAGCTTGGTTACCAATCTCATCATTTTCTTCTTGCAGAGTCCTGCATTTTGCCATTAACATCTTCCCCATTTTACTTTGTGGGGTGAAATTGACGGCAGCAATATTATCTTGCAACTCTTTCACTTTTTTATCTTTCTCCTCCACCAAGTTCTGGCATACGTTCAAAAATAGTCAGATTAATTATGCAAACAGGTATGAATTTTTCGCCTGCATAATAAACAGGTCAAAAAGATCTTAAAAGCACTTGTTAGAGAATTATCTATAAAGAAAAATAATGTCCATGATTATGGAACTCCACCCGACACTTGCAAATTGAAGTGGTAAAACCGGCAACCCAGTGGGTGAGAAAAATGGGGTTACAGAATAATAAGAAAAAGTGCCATAAACAAGTCAGTCTGCCTGCTTCAGTTACTGAAACATTCTACAAATGCTGTGAAATATCAGTGTAGCAATAACAGGAGCGACTAGTTAGATTGTTGATGAGGTAGCAGTCAATAAAGTTTGGTCATTGCTCGTCTTAGTAGACCATCTCTTATCAGTGAGATCCTCACTAATTAAGCCAGATAGAAATTAGATATCCAATCTTAAAGAAAGGTCGTGTTTGGCTAAGTTCACTAATAAGAAAATAAATTTTAATAGGTAATTTTTATTGTTGATCAAAATAGGAATAAGTTACTTGTTTTGACATTCAGGTAAGAGCTATTTTCTAACAAGTAACTTTTCTTAATTAGAAGTTAGAAAAAAGTAATTTACCAAACATGTGTTTGGAAATAAAAAATTACTTTTACTTCTTTTTAAGCTTGGCTAAATGTTCTCTGCACTCCTCTTTTTCAGTGTTAAGACAACACAACAACTGGGGAAATAAACATCATTCCTGTGCCCTACCTTACTAGCATTTACATCATAATTAGTCTCAGTTGCAACTTATGCTGTACTATCAGCAATGCCCAATTATAACCACATAATGCCATCCTCACTTTGATTGACTGCAAAAATAACTGCCCTGCTTTTAATTTTTTAAAGTATCCAGTATGAAAATAGGTTGGTTCTCCAATAAAACCAATTTTCAAATTGCACAATCTCTAACAATCTATAGTTTAAGCATCAAATTGTTATCTGAAATACTCCATATATATAAGCAAAAATTGATTATTGCAGCATTATAATCAAAACAATATTTCCTCCTAAATATTCATCTAGTATTGTACAGTACTTTAGTTTACAATTACAATCACACATTTTTTAGCAGAGAGCCAGAGACTATATCTAAATGAACAAACCTACAAGGCAGTCCTAAATAACAGCAGTTAGAAATTATTCATATCGGCAGTATCTTGAAACATCCTTCATATTTCATTAGCATTGAAAGTATAAAAGAAGTACCTTCAATCGTGTGAACTCTTCATGGATTGCTGGGTCTAGTAATAACCTCCTTGCCTGTCATGTTTATCCAAGGTAAATATCATCAAAGAAGAGTAACATAGAAATTTATCTACAGGATCAGCTTTTAAACAAAAGATTTTTTAATTCCATTCTATTTGGTTTCGGGTTTACACAAGTAAAGGGGTTCATAAGATAGCATTCCAATCAGTTCTGATGTTTCCACTAGAAAAACAAAGTTTTCGAAACTATTTTCAGCTGATGATTTTTCTATCTTTTCTTTTTTTGCACTGATAGGGCTGAGCAGTAGTTAACATCTTTTTGTTGTCTTCATACATATTACAGCTCATAGAATATCCTTCTATCATGGGTTAACCTACATAGAATCTACATAACACAAAGTTCATGAAACTAAACAAACCAAGCAAACAACAATAAATAGGACGAGCTGACAATTTGTAGCAGTTCACTATGGATTTGATTGGTAGCACTTTTGCTGCAGGTCTTAACAAAACCAGTTATAATGTTTAAAGATTAATAAAATGGAAAATATTATAAAGAAAAAAATTCTTGATTAATCAGTAAATTACCTCTTTCTACAAAAATTTCTTTGCAATGGAAGCACAACATTTAGCAAGAAGGTAAGCAGAACTTTCAAATGATATTTGATCAAATCATGTCAAAACCAAAAAGAAAAAGAGAAGAAGAATAAACAATATAGAGAAACTTCGACAGTGAATGAATCAATGGTTGTAGAGAAGTTTATCCACATGAAAAATAAACAAGTATGAAGTTGAGAGAAACTTAAGTGTACATCTCAAATAAACAAGTATGAAGTTGAGAGAAACTTAAGTGTACATCTCAAATCTCAAACTGCAGAATGTATGATATTTTGCTTTTCTGCAAGAGTGAAAGTCACGCACTGAAATGAGTTCACAAAGGACAAATTAAATCACATGCAAAGCACCTGCATTGACGGTGGTTTGAGTTGAGCTCTCAAATCTCGAACTGCAGACTGTATAGAATTCAGTGAAGAGGTTGTAAGAATGTAGGTAAAGAACAGAAAAGCCAAAACAAAAATTTAGCTCGACAATAGACTAGTCTTTATGCATCACATACCATGCAAAAGAGATTAAGAAAAGCTTGGGAATGGGCAACTTCTTACCTTCAACTCAGCTATCTCTTGCTCCCGTTTCGCAAAGGTCACAATGAATGCAGCTTCTTTTTTCTTTGCTTTCTCAAGCTAATAACAAAAAGATGAAGAAAATCTCAATAAACTATTACCTAAAAACTTGTAAATCTAAATAATAAGTGTGTTCAACACAAACCTGCTCTCGGAGAGACTCCTCAGAGGATCTCAGGTTCTGAAGGTAGTTGACTACTAATTTTGGTTCTAGCACAAAAGTAGGAAACTAGATCTCTTCAGAGGAAGAAATATTCAAAAAGTGAATGACGCTTTAGTTACAAGAGTCCAAGACAAGAGTAATGTTATTTATTATTATAATGATGAAAAATCGGTAATGTGGCAACTTAGGTAGAATAATGGGATAAGACGGTTCAACTTTCATGAGAGAGTGGGATTGAACTGTCTTATCCCATTATTCTACCTAAGTTACCTCATCACTGATATTTCATCATCATTACCAAGACAAATGCTAGATAAAAGACAAGCTAACCAAGAGTTGCTCCTGAAGTTATGAAGTACTCATTCTGAAAAGATGAACGCCATTCTTGAATCTCGGACTTAGCCTCCTGAAGTTCTATCTGAAACCAACATACCATAACCATTTTAGCAACATACCACAACCAGTTTACCAACAAAAAGTTTAATATCAAGATAATTTAGCTGGAATCTGTTTACCGACTCATATTCGGAAAAATTAAATGCTCAATATTTCAGACTAACCAAACTGGAACATGAGAAACCAAGAGAAAGCACAGTAGCCAGAGAGATGAAGAAGCATAATCAGCATAAAAAATGAACATACCTGACAATCTTTGAGTTCATTCTTACAGGTCTGAAGACTGCAAATACATGCCACAAGAAAGATACTACATAAGTCTTGCACGTTTTATGATAAGGACATTAATTTTTATCCTTTTATGAATTTAGTCCATATTCTTTTGAAAAATATATTCTGTTGTAATATGATAAACAATACCTCTCGCGAAGAGATAAAATCATTCCTGTTGCCACACCTGGTGCAGTTTCTTCTACTTTCAGGTTAGCCTTTAGTGTCAACAAACAAAAAGAAGTCAGGTTCCAGAATCCAACACCCATAACAAAGGCACCAAAGCAAGGAACGAGTCTCTACAAACTTAATGGAGCCCCAAAAACACAACCACCCAGTATTTCCTTTTCCTTTTAAACAGACAAAAATCTGCTATATATCAACCAGCTACAATATGCATAATCCTTAATAAAGCGTCTCAATTTCAAATTCCATACCACACCATACATAATTGTGTTCATAATCACATGTATAGGTTATAATTCAGCAGTGTTGCCATAAAACCGGGCAATATAGACTATATAGTGAAGGCAGAAATCTAGCAATTACAAAAGATAAGTTATAGTATATATACATGTTGGTAATGGCAGTAAAAGGTACCTTTTTTGAGCCAAAAATATCATCTTCATCATCGTCAAGCTCTCCAAAGCGTCTCTTATTAGCTAATAAACCACATTCCCAACAATAAAAATATTGAAAAAATAAGTACTTACTCAACAATAATGCATTTTTATAAAGTTAATCGAGCAATTTGAGAACACCTGGACGCCTCGTACTGTTGCCTCCTGAAAAATCGCCTCCAAAATCATCGTCCTGTGATCATTCAAGAAATGTAGTCTTTTAAAAAAAAAATCGAATAAATTAATACAAAACTGGTGAGGAAGAGTATTGAGGGTAAGAGCGCTGACGTCGTCGAGATGATCAATTGATGCCATTGAAATCTGAATAGCAAGTGAAATTTGAAACCCTAGTTTACTCAAATTGAAGGTTTACGTTTGGCCGTTGGGGATGGCGAGGGCAAAATCATATGTGAAAGGAGAGTATATTCCTTCAGTCCCCGACCTTTCTTAAACGTGACATCCATATCTTCAATCTTTAGTTTGCATCATCTCATGTCCCTAACCTTTTAACATTGTGCGCACAGGATTCCAACTCGATGAAAAAAATCTAAATAGTAAGTAAATGTTGAAAGGTACTACGATAGGCATGTGATAAATGTGTGGTGGATATAATTGTTCAAAAATAATCCTCATCTACTCTGATGACTGGTTACCTTAAAAACAACAAATATTTGAAGCGAAGGGAGGTCATTTTTTGATAATAATACACGTCAATCATTTACCACATGCCTATCGCGCGATCTTTTACCATCTATTTAGATTTTTTCATCGAGTTGTAGCATTATTAACACAATGCTAAAAGGTTGAGGATACATGATTGAATAAACAAAAGATTAGGACAAGAATGTCAAACTTGATAAAGGTGAGGAACCCATACAGGAATTTACCCAATTCAAAATTTATGTACTTGTGTTAGGGAGAAGTGGTGATGTGGCATTGGGCAAGGTGCATTGTGGAGCTCAACCTATAGGCAACTCGGACCCTCAGTGAACCAAGCTCGGTTTTTCGCAAGGAGAATTGAGCTAAATCCTGCTCTTAGGCTCATACACTTCATGAGCTAATGGGGGGTTGGTCGTATTGGCACTTGAGAGTTGGTTCAACTCGACTCGACCTTTCATGGACAGATCCCTTGATCTGGGGTCGGCTCACCCCGTGGACCAACCAAATCATAGCCACCAATATTGTGAGGTAAGGAGAGTAAATAATATATTAAAATTGCATGATTTTAAATTTGGATATAAACCACAAGACCACTCAACTTTTAACAAAAGTCCCATCCTACTTATTATTTTTATCCATTTAGAGGCATTTTGATTGAGCCACTGGAGTAAAAGTGCAAAGAAGCTTACAATTCCATGGATAAAATATACGAGTAGTGTGATAGATATAACATCTTAGCATTAAATTTGTAGAGTCTAATTATATTATTCGTTTTCCTCTTCAACCGCAAAGATTGTTGAATTTGTGGGTAAAATTAATATTATAGGTATGTATTGAGTAATATGTATTTGTCTTAGTAAGAGAAAAATATTAGGCCAATCTTCTTTCAATGTAGAGAGAAAAAGTGATCGAGACATGTTCAGAATTATATTGATACTATTTTTCTTCTATATTATAATGAAACATTCTAGCAACAAGTAGACAAAATTCTTGCATTGAGAGTGAAAATTGGTTAAATCATATTTTTCTTATAGGTAATTAGCATATAACGTTCTTACCTTACAATATTATTGTGGAAAATGTTCAAACTTTTCATTTTTTGGTATTTTCATCCCTAATTCAACCTTTCATTGCGTAAAAGATCATTTTCATCAATTATCTCAACTAAAAGCTAGAAAAATGAAGAATATACTTTTATATTTAAATAAAACAAAAAGAAAAGAAAGAATTAATTACAATCATAATCCCAATTTTTTTTAAAAAAAGTGCAAACGAGTCCCAAATAAATTATAAAAATGGTAATTAATACATCATGTTCTTATATTTCACTATTATTGTGAAAAACATTCATACATTTCAGTTTTTGATATTTTTACCATTAATTACACATTTGATTGCACAAACCATCATTTATATATATTTTCATCCAATTTCTCAATAAAAATATTCTGAAATGATGAATATATCATTCTATTTAAAGAAAAAAAAATAAAGAATGTTTTTTTTATACTAATTTTTTAATAATTTATTTAGGATTCGTTTGAACTTTTTTAATTTCTTATTTTTTAATAATTTATTTAAGACTCGTCTGCACTTTTCTATTTCTAATTTTTTTCATAATTTATTTGAGACTCATTTGCACTTTCTTTTAAAAAAAAATAATTTCTAATATTTTAATAATTTATTTGGGGCTCTTTAACATTTTTTTTAAAAAAAAATTGATTCTTTGTTTTTTATTTAAATATAAGGGTATATTCGTCATTTCATAGTCTTTATTGAGAAATGGAATGAAAATGATAGAAATGATGCTTTGCGCAATAAAAAAATGTAATTAAATGTGAAAATACCAATAACATGAAAGGTACGAGAGTTTTTCACAATAATAATGAAAGGTAGAGAAATTATATTATAATTACCCATTTAATAATTTACTTGAAACTCGTTTCCACTTTTTTTAAAAAAAAAATTGGGATCATGGTTGCAATTAGTTCTTTCTTTTTCTTTTATTTAAACATATGATATATTCGTCATTTCATAATTTTAATTGAGAAAATGGATAAAAATAACATTTTGCGCAACGAAATATTGAAATAAGGGTGAAAAATAAAAAAAAAAAGTGAAAAATAAAGATATTTCCCATAATAATAGTAAAATGTAAGAACGTCATGTGTCAATTACCATTTTTCTTATCATGCTTTTTAGTTTTTTATTCCGCACCATCTCTGTTATTGATAATATTAGATTAAACGTCTACACCATAACATAATAGACATTATTACAAGAAAAATATATTATAATCTTGTTTCATGTGCAATTAAAATCAAACTTCATTCACTATGCAGGGCATTCCTAATAAATATAATACACGACACTGTTATTACAGAGGCTTCATGTGATAAATTAGGAAATTTATTTATTTATTAGGGAGGGCCACTTAACAAATTAGGTTTGACCTTAAATGATTAGTCACGTTAGGGTTGTTTAGCACAAGTTCTGAGCGTCTCCTATGCAAACATGAAATGCATAAAAATGTAATTATATCCATTCCAAAACTTTTCATATTTTCACACTTACATCTCATACTTCTATTTATTATTTCAAACTTTTATTACTTAACACATCTTGTCTCCGATGACGACGTTCTTCCAAAAAAAAACCTAATTTTGAACCACACTAACACAATATGAAATTTGAACTTAGTCATCTATTCATTAGACATTAAATTTACGTAGATCGAAAGTATTTCTATTTTCATATAACCTAGATGACAATTTGCTTAACGCATTGAAGCAATGTTATTTGGAATGTCTCTATTGCTAATGTTGATTGCTTTAAAAAATTGCCACATAACAAAAATAGATAGATCGATTAAGAAAAATCATTTTAAGTGCTATTTGATAATGATGCTGATGTGATAGCGGACGTTGTTTAAAGGACTGTCTAAATTCAAAGGATCTATTAAATTGTTAACTCAACAATTTATTTAGTTCTATTTCTGATTTTAGTGATTGAATTTTCTCTATCTTCCTCTCTATTTAAATTTATTTCAATGTACATAAAAGCCACGTAGGTAGTATTGGGATGTAGATAAAATCAACTGCAGATTTAGACTGGACTGTATATTCATTAATCATCAATGCCACGTAAATTGTAAGTTAGCTAATAAAATGCATTGAAGATGCTCTTAGGAGATCAATCATGCGTGTTAATTACAATCCATAAAATGCATTGAAGATCAATCATCTCTGTTAATTAAGAGACAACTTATAATTACAAATCAGCTAGATGAACTCGTGTGAGATATGACGATCCAACCATCCTTGCTTTTCATTTTTGTCAATGTAAGAGACATTTTCACTGAGATACTCGAGTAACAGTGCAAAAAAGTTCAGGTGTCGCTCTCTTTATGTTTCAGCTTTGTGTTTTGAGTTTTGAATTCATTTTGAGTTTTGTGTTTTGAGTGTCCATTTTGAGATTGTTGAAAATGTGTTCTTTTGACATTTTAAAAAATTGTTTTGAAAACACCCAAAATGCATTTTTGAAAATTTTGAGTTGATTATAATTGAAAACACTCAAAACAACAAATTGTCGTTTTGGATTTTCTTTGTAAATTTATAACTTGTTTTCAAAAACGCGTTTTCGAAAATGGGAAAGATAATGCGTTTTCACTATTTTAGAAAATCGAAAACAGAAAACGGGTTGAAATTGGTAAAGATAACAGACCCTTAAATTCCATAGATAAATATAAGATTATTTTCTTCTGCCTCTGAATACTTAGTGTTCAATTTGTGGAATTTAATTATAATGTTTATTAGGTTGTTCTAATATATTTTTCTCTTCCTACATAAAGAATGCTAGAGCAAATCTTTTTCAATATTGGTTTTAAAAAGCGATCAAGACGAAATTTCAGAAATATTTTTTGTAGGAAATTGTCACTTGTACATTTTTTTTCTTTTTGACATAAGGACTGGCATGACGAGTATGTCAAGTGTTGATTGAGTGAAAAACTATCAAAAATGTAAATTATTCAATGATGCGTTGTTACGTGATAAAATATAAAAAATAACGTAGATGTGACATGATTGATTTTTGTAATCCTTTTCATCATATAGTCAAACTTTGCTGCAGCAAGCAAACGAAGCACTCACTGAAAGTGCACCCCTCCAAATCATATTTTCTTTATTTACATTTAATTTTTTTTTTTTATCTTCTCTTCTCTTATCTCATCAATTATTATTCTCGATAATATAAAATTTTTAGATGTCTTCATTCGTGACATGCTAATCCTGATTACCAAACATGTTACGATCCTAGAGTGGTGTCCAACTATCGAGCGGATAATTTTCATGATAAAACCAGTGAAAAAATAAAAAAATAAAAATTGTAATAAAACACTCTTAAGGCTAAACTGATTTAGGTGTCATCACTGACATCACTGCATTGAGTTTGTTGAACAAAAATCATTTGAAACAGTAAAATGTCCCTGTAACAATAATCCCCTCAGCCCACCTAAAGAAGAAAGGCACCCAATTTGAGGAGACATTAATTATTAGCAGTAGAAAACTGAAAAATTTATAACAGTGAACTTTCTCTATTGCACGCCCAAAATCTGCTACATAAATGACCCCACACACTTCTCTATTCTCCACAAAAGTTTCGGTTATGGATAAAAAGTTCACATTATCCCGTGACCCACGAGTCAACTTTCCCTCTAAACGTTCAGTCGTGACTCATTGTGCTCACATACTTGACTACCTTTTTTAGAAAGCTCCAAGGGATGGCCTATCTTATTGAAACCCACGAGTCAACTTTCTCATCAGAGCATTCGGTACGGTTTGAGTCATCATTATTTTGTATAAATCATCCAAGCTAGGATTCATCGTGGTTCATTGTCATGCTTACCTACTAGGATACCCTTTCCGAAATCTCCATGAGACCACTTATCTCATTCCCACCTTCACACTGAAACTTTTAGATCGAGTGATACATTTATATATAAATATTTACTTGAGACCACCTATCCCATTCAGACACATGCACCAATGTAATACATATATAAATATACACTAATTTGATGTCTTACATATAAGTGGCTGCCCACCATTTTTGAATTCTTGAGGTTTAAGGTTCTGAATATTGTGTCTTTGATGAAGGAAACACTGAAGTACCTAGCAGGAATCAAAGGCCCCAGTGGCTATGGTTCAAATTCAACAGCTGAGCAAGTTACTCAAGATTGCATGGGTTTCATTCCTTCTAACCTCACTGCAATTGTCACTGGTTAGTCTCTTTCCCATCTCCAATCGTCGAAAATACCTTTCAAGGACACAATGACACAGGGAAGCGATAAGATTAATTTTGTCGCCAAGAAAATTTATCGAGAACCAGACTTAGTTTGTTGTTTGTTATTGATATACAAGAACTTCATGAATTTCAAAGAGTGCTCGTGTTGTATCAAATTTGTTTTGACAGTGGGGTGTCATCACTCATCGTAATTTTAGTTGAACTCTGTGCTTTTGGGAAAAAAAAATTCTATGATTGATAATTTTTGAATATCAGATTGACTTCTAACTATAAAAGTCTGATTTTTTTATTCCCTTTTTTATAGAGCTTCTGATATTGAACTATTTTATGTGGTATTTAAGGCGCGACGTCTGGCATTGGGGCTGAAACTGCGAGAGTGCTGGCGAAGAGGTGCGTGAGAATAATTATTCCGGCGAGGGACCTGAGGAAGGCAGCAAAAGTGAAAGAAGGAATATTAAAGGAAAGTCCAGCCGCAGACATAATCTTGCTAGAGATTGATTTGAGCTCATTTGCTTCAATTCAGAGATTTTGTTCTGACTTCTTATCCTTAGGATTGCCCCTTCATATTCTCATGTACGTTATCGAGTCATCTCGATTTTATTAATCTTGTCGAGTGTCGCTCGACTAGGCGATTGGACTAAACATATCCCAAAGTTTATTATACATGAAACTATGGAAGAATTTATTTATTTATTTATTTTTACTATTTTGCAGAAACAATGCTGGCAAATATTCACCAAAATTAGAGTTCTCTGAAGACAAATTTGAGATCACTTTTGCCACAAATTACTTAGGTATTTTTCTTTTCATTCTCTACATTTATATTTCAACTTATATCAATTAGATCCCTTTACTATAATTTTGTCACAATTTAGGCCACCTCTATCAAATCTGTCACGCTTAACATCAAACGCCGAAGTTGACGCGGTTTTAACGTACGGTTATCAAAAAATAGTTGAAAGAAGTGATACAATTGAACAACTTGTTTTACAAATTAGATTTGTTAAGAGTAAAAATATTCCAAACTATAGGTTTTGACGGCCACACGTAGGATGGCCATCTAGCATTTGACAAGGTGACAAAATTGAACAAATTGACGAATTAAATTATAATAATTTAATTAACACATTGAAGTAGAGTGACCTGATTGAAAATCAGGTTAGTGATTGCAAATAAAATTAACAACACCCGAGAACCGGCAGATGTAGTTCTTAAAACTTACTTTTTCAAAAAGTAAGATTAAATTTGTAGAAAAGTAAGTTTTGTTAGTAAGAAAAAGTAATTAAAATATTATATTTGGCAAAATAAATAACTTAAATTAGCCATTTTTAGGAGAATGTGTGATTAAAAAGTAGAATTTTTTTTTGAATTTCGTACATAATATTTTATTGTATGATTAAAAATGTTCCCATAATAAAAAGATTTGAAATAATAAACACCAAACTGGGGCTTAATTTCATCTTGTTTTTGTTTGGGGCAGGACATTTTCTATTAACAGAAATGTTGTTGGAAAAAATGGTGGAGACAGCAGCAGAAACTGGCATCCAAGGAAGAATAGTGAATGTTTCTTCTGTGATTCACAGATGGGTGAAAAGAGACAATTTTTGCTTCCGCAAAATGCTCAGGCCCAAAAGGTGAAAAAGATCAAATTCTCTCAGTATTATTGGTATTATTTCAGAATCTAAAATAGCATCCTGACCATAGAAAAGGATCTAGTTATGCTTAACAACACTGTTATACAAGAAAGCAGAAAAAAATACGTGTTGAGCCACATTTTATCAGAGAATTATTTCTCCAAATTGATCAATATTGGAATATATGGCATAGTTTATATCCAAGATAGGATGTATGACGACTGATATTCTTATCAAGCGTACAATACATAAAGATACCACCTCATATAGACATGGTTTATTGGTTATTCTTGCAGGTATAACGACACTCGTGCCTATGCCCAATCAAAACTAGCCAACATATTGCATGCCAAGGAATTATCAAGACAGCTCAAGGTAAATATGCATAAAAAAAATGTCTTTTTTTTTTTCGTTTAATCTCTAATCAGACCCTTAAATAATTCTCTACATATAAGCAGTATTACTGAAACAACCTTTTCAGCTATCTATGTAGCATAACAAGAAAAAGAAACAATTTTTTTGGTCTCATCATAATGTTTCTGGGAATCTAACAGGCAAGAAAAGCAAATGTAACTATCAATGCAGTGCACCCAGGAATTGTAAAGACTGGAATTATCAGAGAATACAAAGGCTTTATCACAGGCATGCATTACCTTTAGAAGCTATTTTTGATCCATTTGTTTTGTTTTTTAGCATGTTTTGCAATCCAGCAGGGAAATTTAACTAAAGCCACTGCTTTATTTTCAACTTCCAGATTCTTTGTTTTTTATGGGATCCAAATTGCTGAAATCAATATCACAGGTTTGTCTCTGCATTTGTCTCTGTAGCTAAAGAATCATTTAATAGATAAAACCACTTTCGACCATGTTCAGTTTTGCTAAAAAGTAAGTCAAAGTTACTTCTTTTTTTTTAACTACAAAAGTTATTTTTCTAGAAAGTAAGTTTGACTTGTTAGAAACATAACTTTTAGGCTCGTTCAAACATGCGACCATCTTCTTTAAGTGACCTATCAGTCCCTTTCAGTTCAAAAGTGTACAATTAACCATATAATTTTATGCCAACTAGGAATGGCCGTACACACTCTTCTAGTGTAATTATGTTGGCAAAGTTTAAGCTTGTCATTACACAGATGTAAAAATGGCATGGACAATCCTCTTCTCACCTATCTCAAATAATGTAGAGTGCCAAATCACCCTGCACAGAAAAATAATTTACACGTAAACCCTAAAGATTTTCTTACTGTTTTAACCACACATTCTTAAAAATTCACTATCATAAAAATATGGGGCTCGAACAAGGGCCTAATCTATATAAGAATATTGATTTTCTACTATTGATATTCAATACATGGGCATCTTAGCCTTTATGACAATATGTGCAACTTCCATAAACTACAAGGGGGTAAAATAACATGTACCTCGTCTCTCCTTAATTCTTCCTGATATCTGTCATGCAATTAGCAGGGCGCGGCAACCACATGCTACATTGCATTATGCCCATTGATGGGCGGGGTGAGTGGCAAGTACTTTGCAGACTGTAATGAGAGCCGCTGCTCAGCACTGGCAAACGATAGAATTGAAGCACAGAAGCTATGGAAGAAGACAAAAGCTTTAATACACAGGCAATTGCTACAGCCAGCAGGCTAAAATTTGAAGTCTCGTCCCACAAAGAAATCTAGGTAGTTTTGGACACGTAATAAGTAGCCACACAAATGTATATCCAAGGCAGACGGCAATTACATAAGCAGTATACTGTTAGCTTTAGTTGATCCAAATTTCATGACGATAAGACACTATCCGTACAGAATAATGCCAATCTCATATAGTTTTCCAACAATAGCAAATCGTAAGCACAAATAAGATATTTCTGTTTCTTTCAAGATGAGCAAACCTATATGGTTCTAAAACTTCAGAAGGCACCATAATAACATGATGCACTAGCAGCCATTACTCTTCTGTCGGTGTCCATTGTCAGAGGGTATCCAGTTTGTAAAACGTTAAACCGCCAAACAACGTAATTGCGATTTTATATCAAATCAATTTAAAGAATATGCACTACGAAGCTTGAATCGTGCATCAGTTACACATGCTGACGAACATCAATGCCATGTTTTGCTAAGAGTAAAATCAAACCATTTAATAAAATTAACGTAGTATAGTACAGGACAATCCTTTACCACAAGAAAACATGTGACACATCAGCTATAGTAACTAATGAGGCCACTGCACTCAGTTTCGTGTGCTGCTCAACCTCTACTGTGAACATTACATAAGCAAATAAGACTTCATTGATGCTTAAATGGTGAAGCAAGCAGGTACTGCATGTGATGAGTAGTTCTTCAGATTTAAGATCAATCCTCATTTTTTAACCTGCAAATTATTCCACGTCTTCAGTTATAAACTAATTCAATGTCGAACAAAGGGACACACAAATCTACACCTTTAAAAGTCTATCATCTATGTGTTATAGGTCAAATTATGGAATCTAATTATTGTCGCTTCGCGGAACCAATACGTATATCAACTTCCGCAGTGAGGTCACCATGGGGGTTGAAGGGGTAGGAAGCCCCCCCTCCTTGGGGGTGTTGGGTGGGAGGAGAGCACACTTATCAAAAATTTTATTAAGGACAATTAAGAAATTGGAGTTCTCGTAAATTCCATCTTAGGAATTTGTGCTCTTTTGAATTTCGTTTTAGAAATTTGACTTCTTGTAAATTTCCATTTTGCCTAATTTATCTTATAAATAGGAAGACATCATTAGACTTTTTAATATCCATTATAAAAAAAAGAAAGACAAATTAGAGAACATATGCGTGCGATGTTTTCTTGTAAACTTCTTTTCATCCTAGTGAATTACTGCAACGATAGAAGATGACGTTATCTTACATTAAGATAAACCTCTATAAATCTTATTCGTTTTTTCCCCTTCTGTTAGTTGATTGCTTTCGGTGAAATATAATTAGGGTTTCAAATTCTCAACATTATCTACCACACAAGCTTTGTGCATGATTAATTTATCCGTTTCTCTTTTGCTAATCAAATATGTGTCGGTTTTCTGTAGACATAAGCTGAGTTGGATAAAAGAGTATGGTCACAGCAAGTTGACAACCAAAGTAAAATTCCATCACATCTTAAAAATGAGATGAACTTGGACCTAAATTTTCAGATACCAACATTATGCCTGAAATAGATATTTTAGTTGTTAAGAATGTATTGGTTGAGCATATACATTCATATCAAGGTTTACTCTTCCCGTCACCTTTAAATGTGAGGAGCGACGAACGGATGAAGCAAATCCAGGAGATAGAATTGCTTGTCCTTTGCCAACCTTTCTGGAGTTGTGGGTATATTCACTGGGATGAATCTCCTTTTCCTTGATCACAGATTCACTTCTATGGTCATTTGAAACTGATGCTACTGGGGCTGATGGAGAGATCACTGAAGAATCTAGATCAAGAAAGGGAACAGTTCCTGTATATTCATTATACCTATACTTAGAAACCTTATGATCACCACAAATACAAAGGACTCAAAACATCATTTTCTTTTACATATTGTGTAACATACTGCAAGAACAAGCAATAGGAATATGGACCTTTTTCTTTCTCCACAATTTTTTACCAATCTCAAGAATATTAAAAAGGAGACGTGCAAGATACAAGGCCATACCATGTGCTACGACTTCTTGGAATTTCTCTCTCATGGTTCTGACAAATTTGAACAGTCCGTTGATTTTATTCAGCTCACCGATCAGCTCTCTTGTGTCATTCAAAGGGGGACTGCAATCAAGCACTTGAGGTCATACAGAAAGAAAAATGTTAAGGTTTTTTGTTTGTTGGAAATCAGCAAATGAATGAAGTTCACATACCTTACACGTGTAAATCTCATTCTCATGATGAATGACAAAGGAGTACTGATCATTTGGTTTCTCCGGATTAATATTTGAAAATATGAATTTCACACCGGGGGGGGGGGGGGGGGGGGGGGGGGGGGGGGGGGGGGCGGGGGGGGGGGGGGGGGGGGGGGGGGGGGGGGGGGGGGCAGGCTGGCTTGTAATAGGGAGAGGACAATGCGGAAGTGTTTTGGCAGTGTCTAAAATGGAGAAGAGGATGGCAAATAAAGTTGTATATGGTATTTAAAATTCAATCAAGTGATCCNCCTCCTACCCCCCCCCCCCCCCCCCCCCCCTCCTTTTGTTGAAAGTAACATGTACAAGTCTTCAACAATTCCCATGAATTATTTACCATGACAACAATCGATACAGAAACCATGTAACCTATTGTACCATGAAATGGCCTCTTCTATTTGTTCTTTATGCTCACTGTTCTGGTTCCATTTTCTTCATATGCTGCCAAAGCTTTTCTCCAAGACAGAAAATAAAATAAAAGGTCAGCAGTAGATGATGAGGTGTAGAAATATTTCATCAAGAGCATTGATACATATAACGAACAAAGCATTAGATAAATCTAAAGGCAAACCCAGGAAGGAAGAGATTCAGATAAAGGAAAACAATATCCAGTCGTTGGTATCTACCAAACAGGGGATGGAAACCAGAAACTAGAAATGGAAGAGGAGGGAAGGGAAAGTAAAGAAAGAAAGTATTTTAATTCTAATTTACAGTTATACCTTATTTCTTAATCTACAAACTTTAGTCGAGTTACTTCAGTATTTTTTGTGCTTTAGATCCTCATTCAGCACAATCTGGGATGGGAAGAAAAAATTAGTCTGGATGGGGATGTAACCCTTTACCTTCACTTTATCACTCACATTCCATCACCAACCAAACAAGATAATTAGTATCCTTCTGTCCCATATTCAACCTAACCAACAAGATCCAATCTTCAGTCCCTTTACTTATTTCTTGTCTACTCTATTTTCTCCTTTCTTCAATAACTATCAACCGTTTCAAGGTTAATAATTAAATGTAATAAACAGGCACAGTGTGCAATCAATCTACCATGTCAATCCCGTTCCTCTAAGTTCTCTCTACTCAAGCCAACATTGATTTCACACTAATCCAGAATATAGGCAGTTCCACAATTGGAAGTTTAATGGCAATGTGTAAAAGTACTTTCAAATTGTTCTTTCCGTAGTGTATTTACATCCCTCAGTCTCTTTCATTTTTTCCTTATGCTTTGTTGCAGAAATTATCTACTAAAGTTCCAAATTTTAAGTATACATCATACAGAATCTGTGGAAAAATAAAAATAAAAAAGCCACAGCCACAGGCAATACATATTAGGGAAGAATTCACCTTCAGAATGTTGAGATATTATATCAGTATAATCATTTCTCTTTGTTCTTTGATTTTCCACAATTTCTTTAAGTTCTTCAATTCTAGCTTTTGTACAAGATATCGAGTCCCTCATGGCCATCCTCTTTGCCTATTTGCGAGTCTTCACTGCAAAAGGGAGGGAAAGGGGGAGGAGAAGAAGTAAACATGCTCAATGAAGTTCATATCTTCATCAAATAAACGTTAACAAGTACAAACATAGAAAATTTAGGAATCTCAAAAAAACAATAACATCTGAGCCACCTTAATCCTTTTAATTGACAATTCATGTTTAATGATACAGTACAAAGATATATGAACGGAAAGATGAACTAAATAACTCTAATGTAGAAGACAAAACAAGGAAATAGAGCATTGGCAGTCAAGAAGTATTAATCAGCTTAGAAAAAAATTGCAAGTTCTTTATTTCTTTCTTTCTTTTTTCTTTTTAATCTATTCCTGGTAACATAACTTTCTAACAATTGCAAGAACCAGAACCACTCAGTTGCCCTCCAAATCAAAGTCACTAGCTTTTCCTAAAAAACAGGTTTCAGCTCCAGACCTCAGAGTAAAATATATTTAACCTGTGTCATTGAGGTGATTGATAATCAACATCAAGGGTATTTTGTTATTTTCACCGATAGAATCATTGTCTCCAATCAACATATGAATCATTAAGGTGCTTGGTTCTTCACTCACGAATGCATCTTAAGACTCAAGTGCTCTGGTTTTAAAGGATATACTCCGTGTCTTTTACAATTTAAAGAATTATTTTTTTTTCTAGCAACCTCAAGTAAAATAATCCAACAAACAAGTGGGAACAGGGAACAATAACCATGCTAAAAATCTAAATAAGATACAGAGAATCTGCAATAATTTCTTTTGATCATACAATAAACCAAGACATACGTCTTTCATCTCCCATGAGCAAAACCCATCTAAAGTTCCACAACTACAAGGTTTCTCAAAGCATTTAGTATTTTGTTAGCCATATCAAGACTTGTAGCTATCAAACTAGTGTAACGGACAGACATTTGTAATACAGTTAAACACAAAAATGTTTTCTTTTTCTTCCAAATATGTTGCCGAAAAACCAACAATTTTGACAGTTATATAAATATGCAACGAAAAGGACACTAGAACTTGTGCACAGCCAAAGTCACACAAAGAGAGAGAGAGAGAGAAAGAGAGAGAGTACCGGCAAGAGCTTTCACCAAAGCATCATCAGCTTCTCTTAACTCAGTTTTAAGCTTCCCCAATCTTTCTGATAGTGTACAATAACAAAATTAAGGAAAAAAAAAATCAGAACTTTCACGTAATCAACAAAATAAGTAGATCCCACAACCTAAAGAATTCCTAATATAGACCTCACAACTACTTCTAGCTAATAAAAGCAATATTCTTTACCAATTAAGCAAGACGTATATAAACCCCAAAGAAGTAATTGAACCCCAAATACAACCAAAAATTTTTTAAGTTTAAAAAATGTGATAAAAAATTCACCTTGAAGATGAATGGCTTGTTGGGCTTTGGACTTGGCCGAATCGAAGAGATTCCGATTGGAGATAACGGTGGAATCGATCCCCTGCAGCCGAATGGGGATTTCTCTCTCGCATATTAATCGAAAGAGTTTTGCTATAGGCAGCCCCTGACGATAGGGGCCACGAATTTTTTATTGGACGTGGCCGTGAGGGGCGTACAAATAGCAAAACTCTAGTCGGAATTCTACCATTCGAGTTCGTGCATTGTTCTCTCCTTCGCTTTGCATCTGCATTTATGTGAGAAATTAGTATTCTGCCTGCGAATTTGTGGATCTCTGAAGTGAGGATTTCAATTGAAAGATGAAAGATAGAATTTGTTTAGCCCGCCATTTTACTTTGCTTTGTTTCAAATAGTAGTCCTTTTTAATTTTTTCCTGGTTTGGTTGTACATGCTTGTCTAAGTTTGAAAAGTATAAATATCAATTCGGCTCCCGTCAAACTCGACTCGGAAAAGGTTCAAGTCTAGTAAGCTCATCGTGTCCACCAAGTAGAGATGGCAATGGGCCGAGCTGGTTCCACATGAGCTCGCTTGTGGGTCGAGCAGAGCTTCGGCTCGCGAGCTCGCAAATTTTTTTATTTTATTTTTTTAAAAGAAAAACTTAAAACACTTTGCCTTAGATGAGCGGCTCGTGCTCAAGCTTGTCAAATGACGAACCCGAACCGCCAACTAGCCGACTTTTCACAAGCCAAGCGGTCGAACCGACGAGCCGCTCGGCCCGTTGCCACCACTACACTAAGTCAAGGCTTGGACTGAGCTTCTTTTTTGGGCAACAACCCAAACCTTAGTCGTGCTGGTTTGTGTGACAGACCATTTTTTGCTCGATAAAAAAGGAGCATTGTAACTTTTTAAAATTTTTAATTAGTATAAATTACACAAAATTTATATTATTAAAAAGAATTTAGAATTTCATGAAAAAAAATCGAGCCGGTTCGATTTGGCACAACTCGAGCTCAGTAAGGCCAGAGCTTAAAGCTCGAACCAAGCCTCAATTTTTCATCCGAGCTTTAGCCCTAGCCAAAAAAGTTCGAACCATTTTTTGCATAGGTCGTGCACAAGCCGCTAAAGCAGCGAGCCTTGGCTCGTGAGCCGGCTCGATTCGACTCGTTTACATAGTTATTGAAAAGTCGCAAGTTTTGGGGGAAGTATTAAGAAAAAATAAATAATTAGGATTTGTCATTTCACTACCATAGAATTTTGTCGAGACGTAGTGGTTTAGGTCTTTCTATAATGTGAAGGTAGTGAAATCTAATTTCAAAATAGTATGTTAAAGAGTGTTAGGTCTTGAATGAGTTAAGTTTACGATCAGTTAATTCCTTGTTAATATTATTTAAAGAAAGATAATGACACTCCGTAAGAAGTTTATTTTTGAGATAATTTTGAATTCAATATTACTTTTTGTCGAATATTCTTGTCGGCTATATTGCATTGTATGATAGTCTTAAGCAATGTTTATACTCTCATCGAATGATAGAATGAGGATTATTGGAAGATCACCTAACTGTATTTAAAGAGATGATTTGGAAACTTTCGTGTACAATTTTTCTTGAAA
>CAIGRP010089308.1:0-18044 GCA_903798385.1 Fraxinus cuspidata
TTTGCTTTGATACCACTTGTTAGATTCAAGAAACGAGAGTAACGTGACATTAGAAAGTAAACAATTACAAATACAAAACTTTATGTGGAAAAACCAAGGGTGGAGGAAGAGAATTCAATATATGATGAGAGAATACAATCATTTCCAACTTATTCTTTATCATAATGAAAAACCAACTATATATAGAGTATATGTCAAACCCTACTTTTAGTATTTTAGGTGGAATGACGTCCCAAAATTCGTCAAAATCGCAAAAATGCCTTTGGCCCGATAACAGTGATGCTCGAGTGGCAACCTCACACCCAAAGAGCGGGGGTACGAAGCTAGAGCGCCAAAGCTCGCGGTCAACGAGTGGCAAGCAACACTTCAATATAGCGCTAAGGCGTTGAATCTCTGTTTCAACTCCGATTTTCACACCTGATTGGTGCCTTGGCGCCCAAACTTTGCTCCAAATTTTCTTGGTCCATGTTTTGACCTCTTTCAACTAAACCATCAAACCAGATGAATTTGGATCACATTTCAACACGGGAGTATATATTGTTTTTATTTTTTGCATTTTAAAGAAAATTTTACTTCTTCTAGTGGTGTTTCGTGATAGAACTAATTATCCTTTTTACAGAAGTGGCATCTCAATCAACCTGCAGACATAATTTCTGCCTCTATCGCCCAAATTGACGCCAACATTGATGTCGAGTTTTTAAACGAGAGGAGATTATTTTTTTTTTAAAAAAAATAACGGGGGGTGGAAAAAGGACTTTAGATTGTAGAAGATTATTTTAAAATGTCATGTATATAACCTTTGGATGTATCTAATCATTCAAGAGTAGTGGCTTTTTATTAAGGATATAAAGTTTGAATTAAAAGGTAGAAATTGTTAGATGAAAATAAGAAAAGATACCAGATATGGAAGAGATGAAATTCTTGGGCGAAAAACACTTTTAGACACAACTATTAGCAATTTAAATTGGGCAGTTTATACAAATATGCCCACCATTCCAGAGGGCGGTTTGTTTGATTTTTGTGAATGCAAAGAAAATAAATTGAGATTGAAATGTAAAGTAAGAACTTCTTGTTATTGGGGATATTCATTGTGGATATGAATCTCTCATAATCTTGTTCCTTTCAATAAGTTTGTAAGTTGGTATTTGGCCAACTAAAAGAAGATAAAATTTGTTGTTATTGAATCGAAATATCACAAAAATATTCTTTAAAAGAACATCAACTTAGTTTGACATGGTAAGAAGTTACATATTGATTGAATCATTCAATTAGCAATTGTATTTGAAGTCATAGAATCAAGAATACACTAGTGTTCTCTAAATTTTTTTTAATATCTTATTTTCCCATTTAATAAAAATAATTAGCAGACATATTTGTTAACAAGATTGTAAATACACCAATATAATATTAGTACTCGGTTGGTCGTGAACGTAGTGGATTCCAATACTTATAAGCACCCCAAATATGTGCTTGAATAATTGCTGATTAATGGATTCATAACAAAGGATCAGATTTTCCACCATTTAAGAGTGAGAATGATAACAACCGTATTAAGTAGACTTGTACTTGTCACCAAAAACCACGGGGATACCTGATATATGTATGTTTAATAGGAGGAGGGTCTAAAAGGTCCATGAGGCTGAGCGGGTGAGCCTTGGCTTTGTTATCTTTTTGTCCTCTTCAAGAGAAATCATTAGCAAATTCGATGGGTTCTCTATCATGAGTTTTGCAACCAGATATCCTGCAATGCTCCATGTTTGATTCTTCCTTGCTTGCTTCCCCACGTACCTCCCTGTTATCCCGTCATAGTACTCTGGCCATCCGTCTTTAGACAGACGCTGCTCTGCCAACTCTATTGCCCTCTTTGCTATTTGAGGCCTTCCAGTTTTTATGCTTGCTGCTGTTAGAAGCCATAGTAGAACTACACCATGTAACAACATCATCATTAATTACTTTTATCTATTCTTCCCCATTCCCACACTAAGTAATAATTACATATAGCAATCACAATGTCAAACACAAAATTAGCCTCGCTAAAAAAATAAATAAATAAACCTAAAATTCTGTGCATAACATATTTATAAAACCCAGAAAATAGAACCCCTCAAGTTTAACAATGTGTAGGGGAATGCACGTTGTTCATTTCAAGAATAGGTTCTATCAAACTGGCATCTACCCTTTTCCTTTCTAATAACTAGGAAAGAAAGAAGGAAAGGGTGTATGATCTCAGGATAGACTTCTGATGAAATCAGCAAAATAACAAAATACATAGTTAATCCAATATCTTCAACTGAATTTATGAGCTGAATTCCAGAAAAATAAGGTTTTTGAGAGTAAATAACTTGTATGGTCAAAGAAACCTATCTAGAATTGCCGTTAATAACAAAAACAAGGTTCTTCAGACTAATATTGTAGAAGCATAGGGCTAACCTGGCCATGATCCACCGTTATGGTAACTCCATCGGGTGTTTTTTGGATCACATCCAGTAACAATCCTCCACTGATGCCCTTCAAGTGCTGGATACACAATTTTCAGTGGCATTTCCCCGATTAAATCTGCCCAGCGCTCCTCGATCAAATCCATAATGGCTGTAGCCTGAACTGGTGTTGCTAAAGAGCTCAATATAGAAATGCAGTTTCCAATTAAGAACCACCTGAAGTCCATGCGTGCTGGACTTACATTGCCAATGAAATACCCTCCTCTTAGTGGCATGAATTCAAGTACCCAATCTGGAATAGATTCAGGGATGACATTGAATTTGTTGACAGCAGTGTGAGAATATTCCTCAGTTTTGTAGCGATAAATGTTGTTCAGTTGAGTGAAGTCAAGCCAGTAGTAGTTTTGAATGTGATAACTCAGAGCAGTGATTCGCTTGTCAATGCGCTCAATCAATTCCTTGCCATCATGCTCTGGTTTAAGCATTTGTCTTGCACACCTCAGGGCAAAAAAGAAGAGGGCCTGGATCTCAATTGGATACCCATATATCCCCTGTCACCAAAACAAACAAAAACTGAAATCATAACCATGAACTCAAATGAAGCAAAACCTTAGCAAAATTGAGCAGGTAATTTAGAACTAGAGTCGTACAGGGATTAGCAGAATGCATTTATCTGTAGACTGACCTTTAAGTGAGAAAGCAAGAATAGAAAGAAAACAAGCAAAGCAGATGAGGATTTTCATCGTAGAAGAGTACAAGGTGACTTCTAGCCTTTCACATAAAAAAATGAGATCCTATATTTTATACAGTAAGAAAATTAAGACAACCTAATATATGTATGGAATATGCAATATTAGGTCGACTTGAGGAATATCAAACAAATCAGAAATATAAAAGTTGGCTATTCTGAGTGTTCATCTGGTTTAGCATTTTAGGCACCAACCACCAAGCATCGGTATAATAAAAATAGAAGAAAAGAAACCTTACCATTCGCCTGTCAATCATGCTACATCCATCTGCGCATAAGAGTGTAGGAAATGTGTCAAAACCATCTGACAGACATAGGTTAAGTATCAATTTCATTCCTCTCTGCACCTCGGGTAACTCCGAAAGAGAATAATCGTGTGTGCATTTAGTATATGATCTCAGCAGTATAATCCACCAGAACCCAGAATCCACAGGGGCAACTCTTCCAATGGCAGTGCCCCCAAAATCTGCTTGCAAAATTTCTTTCTGTCTCTGTGTGTCATAAATCACCTTGAAACTTGCAGGCATTACACCTTCTCCAAGTGTAAAATTATCAATTCTCTTCTCCCACCCTTGGAGGTGGAGGGTCTTTAACAGGAAATTTTTCACAATTTCTACATCTGCATTGTCTTTCATCAGACAGGCCAATCCACAGGGAACAAAGTCTCTCACAAAAACCTGCTCATAGAAAGTTGAAGGTGTCGAAATTGCAGTAGCAAATGATAAAAAAAAAAAATTCTAATTGCCTAAGCCTTGAATGGCTGATCATATAAATTAATAAGAGATCAATTAGGAAGAACTTGTCTCCTACGGTTCTGTAAAATTAAAAGAAATATGATATTGTCAACTAAACAGAGCAACTCATCAATTTTTAAATGATCAAAGAACCAAAGTCTTGTGTTAGTAAATAGTTTAAAGACCACCAGAGAGGAACCAAAAAACTGAGGATCTATCCTCAATCATTCTATTTCTGTGTTAAGCAATTATAGATCACATAAGTGCATTTCAAAGTTCAGAGCACTTCATATATAATTCAGTGCTTAAACTACCAACGGAAACCAATTTTCAAATACTTTATCCACACAAAAGATACTTCTAAGCTCATTATTGGACTGCCGATATTGATCTGAAGATGTAAATGTAAGCACTATCTATCAATTTAACATTGATGGAAAGGCCAATAAAAACAACAAGAAAGATGGCAACGATTAAAAGTAACGCCACAAAGGAGAAGGAAAAAAAATCAAATATAACATAAGAGAGCCATTGAAACCTGAGAAAAGGCGAAAAATGGACTTTATTTGGGATTAAACCTCGAGCAATAGAAAATCCATTCAAAATACTTTTTTCAGTAGAGATCAATTTAACATCTAACCTCCTGCTAGAATTTATTCCTCAAGTTAACCTTTGGACATCAAATATTTATTTGTTAACATTATCAGTTTATAAGTACTGTTAGAACAAGAGAATCGATATTAATAAATCAAACAATAGTTTTCACATGGATCGAGGTCACAATTTCGCATTCAAATAAACTGTACGAACCAAAACAGAATTACACAAATAAAATCAAAAAGGGTAAGAAATAGCAATTTTGTTGAAGATTTCATCAATGTATAGAAACTACTTGAACAAATACACAAATAAGACACACACATACATATATATGTCTAAACTATGCACAAAGCTAAGTAATCAAATTTCGAAAATTAGGCAAGGAAAAAAGTAATTATAATACAATCCGCAAGTATTTATAAATCCTATCCATCCTGAAAGCATATAACATATACAGTAACGTATACCTGATTGTAATTTAAGGCCTCGGCGCTATTATCAACAGCGGCCAGTGTACCTACGTGCTGTCCCTTGAAGTACACATAGGATTTTTCGAGTAGATCCCAGGCTTCGTCCATCATTGCCGTGGCCGAGGTATTCTCAGTCCCGCCGTTCTTTCCCGAGGCCACGTTCGACACTTCTACGAGATTCTCCAAGCTCATTCCTACGCTGGGAGACGGTTTCAGAATCGACGTCGTCTTACCACCACCACCACTGTTAATATTAGATACCACCTCAAATTCACCATTCCCTGCTACGGCACCGTTGCTACTCTTTGTCATCTCCTCCGCCGTGGTTTCCACCACCGCTTTCTCCGGCGAGGTTTTGTTTTGCTGCTTGCCTTCTTTATTTTCTCCGTCTGCACACTCTCCGGCGTCTACTGAGGTGGTACCAGTAAGAACGTTGGAAACATCTCTACCGAGGTTGAGTTTTTCATAAGCATCGGCGATTGTTTCAGTAGTTTCAGTTTCCTTCGCCGATACATTTTCCGTCGAGTTATGAGCAAAAGCTTTCTTCACCGGCTCGTCACCGCAGACTTCAGTCGTAGAACCAGGAGACATTGCGAAGAGAGAGAAGAGATAGAGACCTCTACGTATTCTAGAGAGAGAAAGCAGAGAGAAAAATGCATGCAAAGCTGTACAGGAAGCACGGGTAGGGATTGATATTTATGCGGGATTTTCGTGTTCAGTGAGGAGTGAGCGTTTCCTCTCCAGTTTCCTGCGGTACAATTTCGTTCAGTGTAAACTCTACATACACCTGTCTCTTACAAAAGCCGGAGAGAAAGGAACGGTGATGACGTGTATGTTTATATTTGGCGGTTAAATGGAGAGAGGAAGAATTTGAGAAGACTGATTACTAGATTAAATTGAGCCTATTATTTCTCATAACTACAAATATGCCATCCTTCTATTTTTCCCCGAATGAAGGCAAAATGGTAAACGGTTTATTTAGATATTAAAATAGGCGTGAGGGCTATTCTCGTCATGTGAAATTTACTAGTCGTTTATATTTGTGCCAGCTGGTGCTACACACGTTAATGGTGGACACAGGAGGCAAAGAGTGGGAAAAGAAAAACAGAATTCGGCAGAGCCAATGAATTTTCGCTTGATTAGTCCGATGATTATTTTTTACAAACATTCATAAAATAAAATAAAATAAAATAATCTGTATTTCGAAATTTTTTTTTACTTTTTAATCACGCATTATCTTAAAAACACTATTCAAAACTCAGTTTTTTCTCAAATAATAATTGACAACCAAGGGCTTAATTAATTGCGGGTGAACTAATTTGATGCTGTTTTGCACCACTTATAAGGAGCTACACATGCTTTTTATTTTAGTCTCATAACACATTCGATCCATAAACTAGGTCGAAATTCAAATTTTATAAATTGATGAGTTTGTTGACCTCGGTTTTCTTTTGAGTAGTGTGGTCTACAAATCTCGATTTCACTCACTTTCACATGTAAGACTCCTGCACATGTTGACAAATCGTTAGACACACATGCCCTTTTTTAGAAGAGACAGAGATTGCCGTGAACACTTCCAACGGTCAAATCAATCAACTATTAGTTGTATATATGTATGGAATGAATAGTAGACATGAGCCACAATAACGTATATAATATCAGGTTCAAAAGAGAATACCAAGCAAAGTTATTATTGAGATCGTAAAATTACATTATTTGAAATTACATATAAACTAAGATGTGGCCACCGTTGGATGAATGATGTGTGGCCTCTCCTAGACGCCGACACGTCATCCTCATAGACGTCACATTTGCGATCCTAGGTTGTGATAGTATTTAAATATTTTGAAAAATGACCGCCCTATGGCCTAATCTGACATCTGAGAAGTAGACTGACAACTTGATTGAGAGACGTTTGATGCAGAGATGTAAAATTAGTTAATCATCTAGAAGATCTTGTATGAAGTATCGATGAGGTGAAGTTATGGAAGATGCCTTGTAGAATAAAAGCTCGCCAATTCGAAAATAAACTGTAGCAAATCGTGGCACTTCACCTCGATCATGGAGGTTTGGTTTCTACTTGTTGATTTGACTAAGGTAAATGCATCATTTTGGCTACCTTTATTTGATGGTCTCAAATAGGTCAAGTAAGCAAATGATGTGATGTGTGAACCTTTAAGTGACTTTTTATTATTTTTTAGTTGACAGTCACGTGCCTAATAATAGGAACCTCATAAGATAAGGCGTAACAAAAATTATTAAACACTTGTTAAGTAAAGTTTTTAATTCTAACTTTTAGTCAAACATTTTCATAAAACTCACAACTTGTAATGTAAAAAAATGGGCCAACGTGAGCTAATTATATTGTCATAAATGACTGTAAGGCTTGTTTGGCATGTGTTTAAATTGTAAACACTTCTGGTAAAATATATTCTTAATCACATACTTCCTTAAACTCATAATAACCTTTCAAATATGCACTAAGCTCCAGTGAATATTAACAAAGCAAATAATTTACAAGCGTCACAAGGAAAACCACGATTCCACATAAGTTAGAATGACTCTTCTACAAGTTAGGTAGGGTGATCATATTCCATAGTCATGTGTGCGCTACTCGAGAATAAGTAAATTGTCCAATTTCAAGACTTCTAAATACGTGCACTTCATTTTTCATGTTAATTGAACTGTCATTTCGATATTGTCAACCCCTTCACCAAGATATTACTACATGCAAGGTCGAACCTGAGGTAAGACATGTGAGGCGGCTGCTTTAAGCCCAAAAATTTGATAAAAGAAAAATTAAGACATGATATTCTATACAATTAATAGCATAACCCCGAAAAATAAAAAAAAAATATATATATATCTATATATTTCTATATACAATATATTCCCCTATCTATTGGAAATCGTATCACAAATTATATCCAATTTTTTTAGAAAAAATTAGCCAAATAGTCCGGTCGATGAGTTTGGACAAATGGCCTTCGGCCAACATTAAAATAGATTTAAAAAATTTGAAATGTTTTAATTGGTAAAATGACGAAGGTGCCTTTCAATTTATATCAAATTAACTTCTTTCATTTCACCTTTTTCTTTCTTCTTCAATTTCACTATGAAACCCTATTCCCCAAATTTGAATTCTAAAACCGTCTTCTTCTCCTTAATTTTCATTACATTTCAAGATTACAAAAAAAACTTTTTCTTTGATTCAAGTTTATTTCACATTACTTCATCTCGCTTTGATACAAGCTAGTACAACAAAAAGGGTAATTTCTCCTTCAATTTTTTCATTTGAAATATGATTTTGTGCTTTCATTGGTGTAGGTTTAGAATGAATAAGCGTAAAAATGGAATTTTTTATGATTTCATAGTTATTTGTATATTTATTTTAGTTTTAGTTGAATTTTTTAATTGTAAATGAATTTTTGATACATTTGGGGTTTCGAAGATGATGTGTAAATTAATTTATTGGGATTGTTATAAATGAAAAATGTGATATATAAATTTTTTTGTTCTTTGATATATCCTGAGACTTAGAGAGTTGCACTATGGGTAATTTGATTTGAGTAATTCGGCGCTTTTTTGTTCATTAATGAGTAAATGGGTGTAAGTGTGTAATTCATTCATCTTTTGTACCTGCATAACTGTTGAACAAACACTAAGATTTCCACAATTGAACCAACTACAATGTTTTGGGACTTCAACCTTGGGCTTCATAATCTTAGGCCCTCATCCTGACCCCTTTCTTCCAGCGGTTTGAGGTTTTGATGACCCACTATTGTTTACTGAAATTCTTGTAATTAGAACTAAATTTCTAAATAATTGATTCCCGGGTTTTGATAAAATATCATCTTTCGTCAGCTGGTAGCAGATTCAAGGAACTGCAATTCTACTTCTACATCCTATGCTAGCTCAAACAATGAAATTCCTCTCCAGCCACTTTTTGACTTGATGGGCAAAAAACATATAGGGTGTGTTTGATCCACATTATTTTGCAAGAATATATTCTGGAATAGTAGATTGATGAAGAATTTGTGGTTGAAAAAGAAGGAAAAGTTATTGATGTGATGGAAAATATTATTTTATTGAATAATGTATGGTTGAAAATGAGTAGAAGAATGAGAATGAAAATTTTAATGGGTACCAANAGTCACGTTATTTTGAAAGAATGTATTTTAGAATAGCAGATTGATAGAAAATGTGTGATTGAAAAATAAGGAAAAGTTATTGATGTGATGGAAAATATTATTTTATTGAATAATGTATGGTTGAAAATGAGTAGAAGAATGAGAATGAAAATTTTAATGGGTACCAAACAGGGGCATATTACTGCTTCATGTAGGGAAGACTCTGAAAGGGTCACATGGGCTAATCTAATGGGGAAGGGTTTCTCCACTTGGTAGCAGATGACCCTGATGGCGCTGTTCCTTTGCTCATGGATCAATACTTGCAATTGCTTAATGTGCTAGACAAGCTTTCCAAAATGAAGGTTACTCATTATATCATGTTATCTTATAAGATTTGCAAGCAACCTTGTACGCGATATCATCTCTTATTGTTACAATTCGCATAATGTGCTAGCACAGTGTTTTTTTTGTACATGTAATTCTATTTTGTAATCATGGATCGCGCTTATTAACTGGAATTTTTAATTCTACAGGTGGTTGTTTATCATGACTGGGGATGTTCTTCCTTATTTTGATGCTTTCAGCATGGTACTTCCAGATGATTCAGCATGTATTGTCACTGTTCCAATAACCCTTGACATTGCTTCCAACCATGGTGTAATAGTGTCATCTAAATCTGAGTTTCGAGATGAAATTTGTCAGTTTAGTCGCTAATCTGCTTCAGAATCCTAGCGTAGAGAAGCTTGTTGAGCGCCAGGCATTACTAGATGATGGCAGAACATTACTTGATACCAGAATCATAGCAGTCAAGGGTAAAGCGTGGGTGGATCTTGTCATACTTTGCTGTTCCAGCCAACCAATGATTGGTTCATTAGTTGTAATTTAATATGCCCTCTAGCTTTTGCATGTCTGTAATACTACTTCTACAATTTTTTCATGTCTTTGATGTTTTAGGAACTGCAGGCCTTCAGCTTCTTTGAATCTTGAGGTGAATATCTTCTACCTTGTGCAGATGAGTTTATACACGAAGATCTAGTTGCAGCTTGGGTGCCTGCAAAGCATGAATGGTTATGACCATGACCTTTGGGTGAAGCTGTGAAAACAAAAGATATTCAGCTATTGTGCTTGTAGGTTGAGTGACAAAGTTACTTAAATACTAATAGATGCTTAAATAATTATATAAGTACTATCTAACACATGCTTCCTGAAGTTCATGTTGTTGCTTGATCTATTTTATGATATTTTTAGCCGTCTTTATAGAGTCCTTGACTTTACATTCAGAATACATTTTGCTTGTTTATTTTCTCTGCCATATCTGTTTATTCTTGTGATTCATTTTTCATTCACAGTTGTTCTCTTATTCTTGCACTTTGGAACCTCTAGTGAAGTTCTGGATTATTGCTAGGTCTATTAGTGAACCATATCTACTACAACCTTTACTAGGTGGTCCATCCTCCCTGCGAGCTTGCAATGAAATCCATGGATACACTTGCCCTGTATCTCTGGTGTATAGGCAATGGCTCCAACATGCTGGTTTAGCTCACTCGTGGTACTGGTTCTGAACTGGTCGGTAGAAGACACCTTTGTTCAATTCCAGCAAACACTGTGCCTGACATAGCGGCCTCAGCTATCATTGTTTCTAGCTAAATTTCCCCTGGTGTCTTTATAGGTGAAGATTCTCTTACATATGATTCCTCCAACTCAAGTGGAGTTCAGATTGGTTCTCAGTTAATAGTAGTTGGTGTTAATGTGCGTGGAGTCCATAGTATGGTTGTGAATTCATTCAGGTTCATGCTTGAAGATCGCCACTGCCCCAGGGAGGTTGCTTTGGTAGGATGCACATAAAAGGTTGTAGTTTACTGTGGACTCCATGATAATCCAAAAAAATTCACTTTCGAAAGATGGGACCTTTTGCGGTAAACCCTGGAAGAAATTTTAGATGATTTAGGAATTCGGGATACTGATCTTTGGGGCTTAAAGGAAGCAAAAGAGAAGTGCTTGTGAAATGCCAAAATATTTCCTGTTCGTCCGTGCTCTGAGATGCTCCAACTGTATCGTGGCTAATGAGCTTGAGCAACCAAGAAGACGAAACAGTTATTATGGGGATGATCACACAGTATCAGTCTAGAAGAGTTGTATAGATCAATTGACTTCTAGCTAATGTGGTCAGGTTCCATTAATAATCAAGTAGATCTTGCAGCTGGGATTGTTACAGCATGTCTTAATATTGGCTTGCTTGGGTGCCATTTATATCAATTGTGTGAAGAAATTTTGCAGAAAGAATTTACTGGAGTTCAAATATGTTAAAAAGAGTTTCTATTCCACTGTCCTAACTTTCAAGTTCAAAATTCTCAGGTTCTTCCTAAAATCAGGGCACACCAAGTGTATCTCGATCTTTTGCGAGCATCAATGATGAAAGGATGGCTTCTGAAATGGAGCATAAATTGTGGGCTGCAGTTGCTGATGAAACTTCTTCGGCAGTAAGATATGGTTTTGAAGGTAATGAATCAAATTTTTCAGTTTAATGATGTAAATTTAATTTGTACCTAATAAGAAAAATTCCATGAAATTTTTTTCTCCAAAGTGCGCAAGATGACAGCCATTTTTCTGTAATTACTCTCAGCGGGGATAATTTGCATTTTCTTAGCAGTTAATTCTTTTTTGTGTTCATTTCTTAACTTTGCTATTAGCAGAAATAAATACCTTTTTTCTTTCTCATACGAATTATTGATAATTTATGTGCTCAGTCAGAAACACTCGTTGAATCCTCCCTGTCGGCCATCTACTACCACGCACGAAGTTAACAGTTTTGATGGTGCATCTGATCAATCTTTTCAGACTAGAAAGGTGACTGTTGAGTTACCAGTTTGAGTAGATTTTGTTGGGGGCTGGAGTAATACTCAAGCTTGGAGCTTGTTCTGGTTGCATGCTGAACATGGCAATAACCTGAAAGGTTTACTTCCCATCGGGACAACCATAGAGCTGGCAAAAACAACCTGACAATAATTTCTTCCTCCATTTGATAGCAGCGATCCATTTCGACTAGTTAAACCTGCATTACTTGTCACTGGTGTTATCAATGAGAAGATCCTTCAATCCACAGGCTTGAAGATAAAGACTTGGGCCAATGTTCATCGTGGAAGTGGGCTGGGGACGTCCAGCATCCTATCAGCAGCTGTTGTGAAAGGTCTTCTCCATGCGGAGATGATAGTAATGCGAGTGTCACCCGACTTGTGTTGGTATTGGAACAGCTTATTGGGACAGGTGGTGGCTGTCAGGATCAAATTGGTGCTCTCTATCCCGGGATTAAGTTTACTTATTCAAGTTTTCCTGGAATCCCATTGCGGCTTCAAGTCATTCCTCTATTAGCAAAGAGTTGCAGCAACGACTTCTTGTATTTACAGGTCAAGTAAGTGATTGTTTGGTAGTGGTTATAAGTCGTGAATCCTATAGAACGTAAACAGTAAGTTGTAGATCCTATAAAATCTGTGGATTTTTAGATTTTCTCGTCTCTGTCTATTTCCAAATAATAATTACAAATGTTACTTTTAAAAAATGCTTTTTGTTAAGTCAAAATAGTTTGCTTTAGCAATGAACACTTTTCCTTAAAAGTCTAAGCAATATACAATTTATTCAATTACATTAATCTAATTATAGGACTTTTGCATTAATTGATTTGCGTCTAACTTTTAAAGGACACGTGTAATCATGCAATGGCTGAATCCCACAGTTTTCTTCAATCTTACAATGGGTACCCATTGGTTAATCTGTGTAACATGTACCAGTTTGCTGTGGTTAAAAATTAAATTTTTAATATTTTTTTTATAAAAAGTGTGAATGGTAAAATATATAATTAAAATTAATTATTGACTTTAATTTAATTTTTTTAATCAAAATTTAAACTATGCCAAACAAAGGTTAAATATTAATAATTTATAGGGAAAGTTGTAGTCACGGTATCAAACATTTCACTTTTATACAAATTTCATACAATCATTTACTTTGTTGCGTCTACGGTACCAAACATTTCATAAAATTTCACCTAAAGTCCAAATAGATGAAAACTATTAGTTTGACTGTTAGTTGATCAGATAATTGACCTTGATAATAATTTTGATTAATTTATGTTAACTTTACATATTTTATAATGTAATAACTAAAATCAAATAATTAAAATCAAAAACCAAAACCCTAATCTTATAAAGAGTTGGACGGTCGAAATGATTTCAACAAACAAATATTAGTTTATGTGGGAAGTTATATTTAAAGAAATGTCTTAACTAAATAAAAGTGAAAATGCTTGATTTTGTTTGCATTTGTACTTTGGAGTAATTAATTATTATTTTTCTTAGAAAATGCCGGAGTATAGAAGTTAGTTGACATAGTTAATATTACTTAATTAATTTTGAGAGTCGAGTCACGAATATTAATATTATTATACACTAATGACGGATCAACAAATAAATTATTCCTACTTCGAAAATTATCGTGTGGGTCCACCCATTAACATTTTAAGCTTGTATCAGGTGGATTGCTTATTTGAATTCATTATTCTTATCTCTAAAATCTATTTATTTATTTATTTATTGTAGATTTTGATATAAGTTGAAGAGATGTATGATTGAGAAGTTGTGAGAAACATAAAACATGTAATTAAAATTAATTATTGATTTGTATATAGGTTAAATTGATAAATCAAATAAAAGATTACAGTAGATAAAAACACATCATACGACATCGTTTACGTGAAAGCGGAAAGCACCAAACCGCGGCACTGAAATGATAACTGGAAAACAAAAATTCTGTCTTCGAGAATTTAAAGCTCTCAAACAAGTGAAATTTATCATTCAGATCGAAACCCACTTGCCCATAACTCTCTCTCTCTCTCTCTAATTTTTATCCAATTCAATTCAATTATAGTTCAGGTCTCTCTCTATCTCTTTTATCACTTGAAATATGTGAAATTAGTAGAATTTGCGTTTTTTTTTTTTAAGTATTTTGTTAATTTCTGGTTTATGAATGAAAATGTCTTGATTTTGAGCTTTTTTTTTTTTTTTTTTTAAATTTTGAAAAATATGTAAAAGTTTAAAGAATTCATTATTTTTTTTATTTTTTAATTTTAAATATTAAAAATGATATTAAAAATTGGAAAACACATAATTACGCATATTCTTAGTATATACACGAGTATTCTTGTAATGCTTGATACTCGATCGAAATGTATTGTCAGCCATTACGGATTTAGAACTTTGGTGGAAATAACATGCATTCTGAAACAAATTGAAAACTTACAATTTCACAAAAGAATGCTTATTTGAAGTAACACAATTAAAAAATAAATCACCACGAACATTTATGGACGAGTTTGAGGTAAACAAATTGAAAATTGACAATTTCACAAAAGAATACTTATTTTAAGTAACAAAATTAAAAAATAAATCGCCTTGAACATTTATTGAAGTATGAGGTACACTTGAAAAACAAATAGATTGNTGCAATTTTTGGCTTGAATTTGTGGAAAGTGCAGTAAAAACTCTCTTTTTCTTGTTGTTTGTTATTACTTTGTCAAGTGTTTGAAAAGAAGGTATTCAGCTATTATCTTTTAGGAGTTGAAAGAGACCAGTTTGGAGTACATTTGCAGGTTTTGGATAAGCACCGTATACTTTTGGGTGGTTCTTGGATTACAAAAGAGAGAGAGAGAGTCAAAAGTAATTAAATTATCAAGGATATGTAAGAGGGGTCATGATTAAGGACATACAAAACTCGTAGATCATCTCTGATAAGCAGTAGTGGAGAGGATTAGAGAGTATTATAGATAAATTGATGACATTGCAGATGATATTGTATTGATGAATTGCTTATTTATTGGTCTGAGGACGGTATACAATATCTATTCTCTCTATTGCAGTGTGGAATTGTTGTAAATCTATAAAATTTATGCTTATAATATTTTAATTGTCTTTTTCAATTGCAAAAACTTTTCCTTATAATTATACAAATCTGAGAGAGATTTGTTTTTGGGTGATAAGATTTGCTGAAGAATGGGTGAGTGATGGCACTGGCAGAAGCTAGGGCTGCTTGGCAGAGAACGGCAAACCGATGCTTGGTCCAGGAAGATGCCAAAAGAGCTCCGAAGTTAGCTTGCTGCTCGTCTGCATCTCCGTCTGTGAAGCCTTTCGATACAGGACCCGGTGGCGTAGCTGATGGCCTAGATACTCCGAGCATAGGTTGTCTGCCTCTTAATCGGAACTCTTCGTATTCCAATTTATCCCCTAATTCAAGATGGTGGTTACAGAATCAACCAAATTATGGATATCAAAACAGTTTGATGAACGAGCAGTTTAATGCCTCAGAGGCAAATATGGAAACCTGTGGCACTTTTGATAGCTCCAGAGATGTGCATAATGAAGATGATGCTGTCCTTTTAGATCAAATTAGACATGTACAATCCATCCGAGATAATCAGTGTAGAATCTTTCCTACTTCTGAAAAGAAAGATTTTAGAGTTAATGATACTGAAAATTTCCAAGATCCTCTAAAGCTTGAAGACACCGAGGATCAGAGTGAACTAACAAACATAGGTGCTGATGGTCGTGAAGTTTCAAAGAAATCCTATGAGTTTTGTTTTGATTCAGAGGGTTCTTGGATAGCGGCCAAGAAAAATGACCCGTGGTGGCGAACTGCAGATACAGAAGAATTGGCTGTATTGGTTGCACATAGATCTCTTGACCTTATAGGGAATTGTGATCTTCCCCAGCCTCAGCATATTCATGACAAGAAGGATGTAAATGTTAATTTATGCTGTTTTGGTTCTGATGGAATTGACACCTCGTCATTAGATCCAAAATCTGAAAGTTGCTACAGTTTAACTAGTCATGTACCGGGAAGCTTTTCTGCAGAAATTCCTTACAAGAAACATAAGTTGTCAGCTGAAGGTGAATTACAGTCAAGTTCAGATAAGCGATCGAGGTATTATATTCCTTGTATTTTAATTGTTCTCTAACTGTCGTTCAATTGTTCCATTTTTGCTAATTTCATCACATATTTTGATGAAAGTTCACGTATTGTCACGGTTAACCAATTTGTGACCTCAGAAACAGTGACAATCCAACCGACAAATGGATGCCTGAGAAGCATAATTCAGAGAATGATCAGAGCAAGGCTCAACTACTGGAAGCATTATGTCACTCTCAGACACGTGCCCGGGAAGCCGAGAAAGCTGCAAAAAGAGCTTGCGCCGAGAAGGAACACATTGTGCAGCTGGTCTTTAGGCAGGCATCACAGCTTTTCGCCTACAAGCAGTGGTTCCAACTTCTGCAGCTTGAGAACATTTATTTCCAGATCAAGAACAACAAAAGCCAGCCAATATCCACCATTTTCCCCCTAAAGTTACCACGGGTGCCCCAAAAAACTAAGAAAATGCAAAATAGCTGGCATAAGTCTGGCAGGGGAAAACAAGGTAAACAATCTCGTCCTCAACACGATATTAGCAGATACGCAGTCATTCTTGCATTGGGTTTGGGTCTTGTTAGCGCCGGGTTTTTTATTGGATGGACTGTAGGGTGCATGTTACCAAGCTTGTAATCTACACATCTTTAGCGCTTGTTCAGATTTTTGTGGAGATAGGTTCATGAAAGAGTTTGTTACCCTGTATTTTCCCCATTTTGTTGTATGGAATCAAGATTCATCTTACATTCCCCGCCTCCTAATTTCCTCTTTGTTTTCCTCGTAAGAACTTGTATCTTTGATTCAACTCTGTAGTTTTTGTACATATGATATGATGAAGTGTTAGTGTACATATTTAGACTCATGTGTAGTTTGGCAGGTTTCTAGGTTCATGGCTTAATGCTCATGCTTCTTCCTTTGAGATAATCATTTTTCCTTTACCAGAGTAACCAGACATGCCACTATGTATAATTTCACTTTATTTACTTGTATGGCTTCACCCTAATGGCACGTTTATGGTGTATGGTGGCTAGTGTTGACCGTGTGTGAATCTCTATATTGGGAAAATAATGTACAAGTTAAAAAGTTACATTCTTTGTTACTTTTCCATTTAAAAGTAGCATGCTATCTTTATATCATAAACACAACGTTACCATTTACCATGAACACAACTCGTAACTTTTTGTACTGTAAATTTCAATTTGGTTTAGGTGTATGTGTGTTTGGGAGGGCTTTTTAGCTGTCAAAAAACACCTTTAGAAGGTTAAAAACACTTCCGTTTAAAAATTGCAATTACTTTAGCATGTTTTTCTAAAATTTGAAACTCAAATTTGAAGCTTTTCTAAAATATTCTGAGTACAGCTTTATGGAAGGAAGAAATTTGCATTAATTGTTATTATTAATTTATTATAAAATATCAAATATATCTAATTTTTCTACACATCAATGCCTTTATAAATTAAATTCTATTTGAATGATTGCTATAGCATGTTTTTTCTCAATTTTTATTCATGATTATTTTTTATTTGTTACTGCCTGATAATATAGTTTAGGAAATGAAATTTACAATTATACAAGAAATTATGGTATTTTATGAAATTTTCATATATTAATTTGTAATATTTTAATGTCTTTAAAAATTAAAAATAATAAGATTGATACTAAAAAAAAGTGTCATTACAATTTAATTAAGATATTTAGGGCATGCTTGACCCCCATTTTCAGTCTAGAATGTATTTTGAAATAATAGATTAACAGGGAATGTGTGGTTAAAAATGAAGGAAAATGTTTTGGGTTGCATATAATATTAATTCATTGAAGAATGTGCGGTTAAAAAAATAGAGAGAAAAATGTATTTTAAGAAAAATGATGCCCCTATTTGGCATCCTTAAAATTTTTAAAACATAATTTTTAATAGTATTTTTTGGAGAGTGTATTATTTAAAAGTAAGGAAAATTTTTAGGTTTATGTATAAAATA
>CAIGRP010089312.1:0-26608 GCA_903798385.1 Fraxinus cuspidata
GACATAGGACCTGATTACTGGCTACCGACTTCGTGGGTCTTATCTAAACCGGCTAGAGTGGGGTAACCGTCGTTATTAATTGGGTCCGGCGGGAGTAAACTCTTTAATTCTTATACTCCCTCCCTGGACCAAGTACCAATTATATAGGCTTGTTTTGTTTTTCACACGGATTAAGAGAGCTTCTTTAATGTCATTGAAAAATTAATTTTTGCCAAGATCTTTCCTAATTTACCCCTATTTAATTTTCATTATGTAAAACTAAATTATTATTGAAACTAATAANAATTATATAGGCTTGTTTTGTTTTTCACACGGATTAAGAGAGCTTCTTTAATGTCATTGAAAAATTAATTTTTGCCAAGATCTTTCCTAATTTACCCCTATTTAATTTTCATTATGTAAAACTAAATTATTATTGAACTAATAAAGAATTTGAAGAAGAAATTAGAGTTAATCCATGTTTTCAAGAAGTGAGAAATGTGTGTATTTGGATGATTTCAAGAAGTTGGCATATTAAGTGGGAAAAATTTAATATGGGTATATTGATAAAGGAATACTACAAAATATTCTACATTAGGAAACAAGCATATATACTTGGGACAAGAGAAAAGGAAATTCAGCATATATAATTGGGACGGATTGAGTATTTATTTTTAGCCGTACTTTTACACAATAAAAAATTTTATACGTAAATTCAAATTTTTTTTTCAAATTTTTAATCACACATGCTCCAAAAAAATCATTTCAAAACTCCATTTTTCTTCAAAATAATGACCATAAAAATAAAGTTGAATGTTTGAACACCCACCCAATTTTGTTTAGTATCACAACTTAGTCACTGAACTTTCTAATATTTCTGATGGTCACTCAACTTTAATTCATTGCACTTTACCACTCACTAGACATATTCCATTTCTCTTTCTGTCTACGTGAATCACAAAAAATTATTAACTATATGCAAAAATTAAATGAGACGCCAACTTGAACACCAACTCATCAATTCCAAACAACACCCGAGCACGTCTTTCCTACAACCCACTTAAGCAAGAATTTTGCTAGAATGTACATTCTTATCTACATTTTCATGACATTGCCCTTTATGTGGCATAATTTGTACAAGAATGTGAAAAGATATTAGGGAAATCAAAGGCTATGATAGTCAGGGGTAGACCCAGCATCTGACCAGCCCCCGTGGCCGCCCATGCTGGATCGGTCGGGAGCTTCGAGTCACCGACTTGCCGACTCCATCCGCGGGGAAGAAATGAAGAAGACGATGCGTAATTTTTTCTTTTTTTCCTTTCTTATTGATCATATTTGTTTGGGCCTTTTTTAAAAATAAATAAATAAAGCCCAACGAATGTGTGAAATCCATGGGTTTTGCTTGCAATTGGAAATGTGCAACCCATTAACTACAAAACCAAATCCAATTCCAAATTATTGAGAATCGGCAGAGGATGGAGACGAGGGGCGAATCCACTGAGGAGAAGTGTGGACTTGCTAGCTGCTGCGCTTATTTGTGACGCTGCCGTCGATCGACGAGACCGGTGGACGGTGGTGATTTAGGAGCTGTGCCAACTGCCAAAGCGAGCTCCAGTTCAACAGTTGGTAAATGCAATAGCTGGACAGTGGAGACAACTTCGTGACCTTTGTTTGCCTGTACAAAAGGTATTAGCTCAAAATCTTACCATGATTCTGATGTCTGATTTTGATTTCTGGGTCCCTGCTCCCTTCTTTTTTGTAAATTCTGTTTTTCTTCTTAATCTTCTTCTTTTTTAAAAAAGTTTTTTGTGAATTTGTGATTTATGAATTATGAGAAATAAGAATTTATGTTATATTATTGTGTAGGACTATGAGTTATAACTTATGACTTATAGTTTTGATTTGTGATTTGGGAATTTAGATTTTTAGGAAATTAGGGATAAACGAAAAAAAAATTAATGGAGAAGATGTTGGGCTCAATTAAACCATGTATATTTTTACATTTTAGTGCATTTACATATATATCGAATTATATTTTCGGCTATTACAATCATTAATTGTAACCGATCACCGGTCAACAGTCGTCTCCACCTTAGCCGAACTACAATGCTGGATTTGCCTCTAATAACGTAATATGTGGAAGAATTTAAAAGTTAATATAAGGCAAGATGTACATGTAGCATGTGATTGTTTAAGCAAAGCTCCAAATTTCACCAAAGTGATGAAATCGAGCCCTCGTTTGATAATCATTATTTGATAAAATTGAGTTTTGAGTAGTAGTTTTTTGGAAAATGTGCTGTTAAAAAGTAAAAAAAAACTATTGTGTGAATGTTTAATTGAAAATGAGTACGTAAAAGGGAGTTTTGAATAATGATAGTGAAACATTGCTGAAATAAGATTCCCATCCCGTCTATTAGATCTTTTGAACCGGTCAGCTCAAACCTTGCATACATAGTCGGTTGAAGTAAGATTCCTCTATCCCGTCTATCAGATCGTTTGTACCGGTCGGCTCAAACCTTGCATACATAGGGGGTACTTTTAAAATTGACCCGATCAAAACTACATACTTCCATTTTGACTTTTCAACTTATTCATATTTCCAAAATGACATATTTAATGGAAAAAGACAAAAACATCCTTAAGTATATAAACAATTACAAAATATTGTTTTATTTAAAAGACAATACTACCATTTAGTTAACAAATAAACACCAAATACTCATTACATAAAATTTCAAAATCAACTTACTTTGTTATCTGTTTATTTCAACACGGATAAAAACTAGCAAACTGTTATTAAACAACAGACTGTTATGACTGTTTCACTTTTTTTTAATTACTGTTAAAAGTCAAATTTTCGACTATGTAATTTCTTAAAAAAATTATGTCAAACTGTTTCTCCTTTTTTTAAAAAATTTATGTTAAAAGCCGAATCTTCGACTTGTATTTTCTTTAAAAAATATATATATTTCTTATTGCAGATATGGTTGTAGTGTAAGTATGTTATTTTGGTGACTTCAAATTGGATGAGAAAGATCAATCGGTATGGAGATGAACAAACGATAGACGAGGTGATACTCCAATTTCCATAACGAAGAGTACAACATATGCGGGAATGTACCATAATTTATAAAACAAGCTGAATGTTGACCCCTCTTAGTATATGAAACTAAGATTTCGATTCAAGGATGATTCATCTGTTCTGATTCCACATATAAATGTTACTTGAGATGAAGAAATGAATTATCTATTTGAATTGAACAAAACGTACACGACTCTTCTTTTGATGACTTTAGTGAGGAATGATGTCGCTGAAGGTGGGCAAGAAGATTCAGTTGGAAGATATCACAATGCCATGATTTCTGGGACACAGTGAAGATAGCTCGTGAGGATGATGTGGTTATTCTTGAGCCAGTTGTTTCTCACCGTAATCTCACTATTACAAATTAGGGTTTGATTGTTTTATCCCGTCGAAGACATGAGTGGGGTGGGAGCGAAGGGATTGGAACGAATAGTCCGTCATCTAATTCTTCGCCTATGGTTCCCGATGATGAGGATCTGTATGTTGAGCAACTATTCGAAACAAAGAAAAATTTGCAGGAAGTTGTGCACCGATTTCAAATTCTTTATTTAGTTATATATAAAACAAATTCAAACAAAAGGAAATTATTAAAATTAAATACAGAATATATATATTATTTAATTAAATTTTAAAAAATTAAAGATTTGTTTACAATAAAAAAAATAATTTGTTAATTCGTTAAAAAATAATATTTCATTTTAGTAATTATTAAATATGAAATTCTTATTTAATTATATATAAAAAAATTCAAGCAAAAATTTGAAAAAATTAGCGAGTTGTTTACATTTAATTAAAGAATTTTAAATTAAATAACTAAAAGGGAAAAAAAGAATTTGCTAATTCGTTAAAAAATATTTCATTTTAGTAATTATAAATTTAAAATACTTTATTTAATTATATATCTAAAAAAATTCAAACAAAATGAAATTATTAAAGTTAAATAAAGAATGTAAATATTATTTAATTAAATTTGAAAAAATTAGCGATTTGTTTACAATGAATAAGCAATTAAAGAATTTTAAATTAAGAAATTAGAAGAAAAAAAAAGAATCTGTTAATTCGTTCAAAATGAATTTTTCATTTTAATAATTATCAATTTCAAATTCTTTATTTAATTATATATATATAATTCTAACAAAAGGAAATTATTAAAATTAAATAAGAAAATATAAATATTATTCAATTAAATTTGTGAAAATTAAATATTTGTTTACAATTAATATTTAATTAAAGAATTTTAAATTAAAAAAATTAAAAGGAAGAAAAGGAATTTTTTTAATTCTTTACAAATGAATATTTTATTTTAATAATTATCAATTTCAAATTCTTTATTTAATTATATATAAAAAAATACAGACAAAAGGAAATTATTAGAATTAATGAAAGAATATAATTATTATTTAATTAAATTTGAAAAAAATTAGTGATTTGTTTACAATGAATATGTAATTAAAGAATTTTAAATTAAGAAATTAAAAGGGGAAAAAAGAATCTTTAATTCGTTAAAAATAAATATTTCATTTTAATAATTATCAATTTCAATTTTTTATTTAATTATATATAAAAAAATTCATAAAAAAGGAAATTATTAAAATTAAATAAAGAAATAATTATTATTTAATTAAATTTGAAAAAAAATTAAATTTTTGTTTACGCTGAATATTTAATTAAAGAATTTTAAATTAAAAATTAAACGGAAAAAAAATTGTTAATTCGTTACAAATGAATATTTGATTTTAGTAATTATCAATTTCAAATTCTTTATTTAATTATATATAAAAAAATTAAAACAAATGGAAATTATTAAAATTAATTAAAAAATATAATTATTATTTAATTAAATGTGAAAAAAATTAAAGATATGTTTACAATGAATATTTAAGTAAAGAATTTTAAATAAAAAAAAAAAGAATTTGCTAATTTGTTAAAAAATAATATTTTATTTTAGTAATTATCAATTTCAAATTCTTTATTTAATTATATATATAAAAACTTCAAACAAAATGAGAGTATTAAAATTAAATAAAGAATATAAATATTATTTAATTAAATTTGAAAAAAAATCGCGATTTGCTTAAGTAATTATCAATTTCAAATTCTTTTTTTAATTATATATAAAAAATTCTGAAAAAAATGAAATTATTAAAATTAATTAAAAATATAAATATTATTGAATTAAATTAATCAAAAAAATTAACTATAAAACAAAATTAAATAAAGAAAAAAATATCATTAACAGCCGGCCGATTGTGTCAAGGGTATATTTGGCTTATTCTTTTTATATGTTGGGTGTGTTTGAGCCCATTATTTGGAAAGAATGTATTCTAGAATAGTAGATTGATAGAGAATTTGTGGTTGAAAAGAAGGAAAATTTATTGATGTGATAGAAAAGATTATTTTATTGAAAAATGTGTGGTTGAAAATGAGTAGAAGAATGAAAATGAAAATTTTAATGTATACCAAACATGGGCGTTATGTTTTAACTTTTTTTTTTTTTTTTAAAGTTGTATTAATGAGTCAAATGCCATTGTAAAAATGTGCTCCCGTCAACAAGCCATTTTCCACTATTTCCCCTATTCTCGTTCTCCTTCACCCTAACGCAAAATATTATAGTAAACCTCTTCATTTTACCTCTGCAACTCTAATTACTCTCTCTTCTTTGATTTTCCAGAATAGTCAATATTCATAATTTTCATTTATAGCTCCCAAAGCCTTCTACTGGGTTTGCTTGGCCAAAAATCTCTCATTTACTTTTGGAATTGGTTTTTGATTGGATGGTGTAGTCGTCGGTAGGTGCCTGAGCAAGACGGGGAAGGCGACCACGACATTGGTTGCGGTGTCGACTGGTACATGCAAGCCTTGATGCCGGAAATAATGGATGTAAATTAACTCATCTCTGAGCTTTTGTTCTTAATTCAGATTCATGGAATCGGTAGCCATGAAACCAGTTCACAGTTAGTAAAATTTTTTTACACTGTGTAACTTGTGTGCAGTTGTGATGTGTAACCATCAGTAGATATGTTACTTGAACTTGGGCCATTTTTTATGAGGTCCCTCAAATCTCGAGTTCCTAGGCCATTACTTAGTTGGTTTTGGACCAGGGCCGGGCCTCAGAAGCTTTCCGACTGCTAGTGGCTATTTCCCTTTGAGAAATATGAACAGTTGGTGAATGTCATGGTTGGAAATGAAAATATAAAACAATCAGCTTACATCATGCATCCAACTTAGAGCATATCTGGCTACGCTTAAAATGATACTTAGTTTTAAGTAACTTTTTCAATACTCTACTTCTTAAATTACTCGAATCATCTTTACTTGGGAGCGTATTGTGTTGGAAGATATCCCACAATCTTTGAGCAGCAACGTTATGTTGTCTTGGCAACTCTTTCCTCATAGTTTATCTTATGAGGATTCTTGATTGCACCAGCTAATGAATGACAATCAATGGAAACCTAGGAGTTAACATCATAGTTTACCTTACTCAAAGTGTGAGGGCAATTGACAACATAAACATGATATTCCATTCTTAAACTATTTTCTCTTCTGTTGGAGTTGTCAAGAACACAAAAAACTACCTTTCTTCTATTCAGACGATCCGTGGAAAACACAGGAAAATCTTCGTCATCAATCCTTCATTGCCTCTTAAAGGCTAATTTTATAATAGCTTCATCCTTTTCGTTGAAATTCCTTTCATTTGAGCCTTGCAAAGTTTCAAGCATTGATCCGCATGACTGGACTTCATGTCAACAAGATTAAAGTACTTCGAATTCTTTGAAAAGTTGGAGCTTGTGGATACATGCCCGCTTAAAACTTTATGGACCAATGCTATACTAATCTGTGTTGAAGTGCTCTATCTCAAAGTCCAGCACGGCTGCACAATCAATCCACTCTTTGAAAGGGCAGATGCAAGAATTTCGGTTGAGTTCTGCCAAAGAGAGTACTTATCACGTGCTTGTGACTATTATATGGTTTGATCCTTCAATACGTGTTCATAGCACTACCGTGATCACAACTCGTGATGAATAGCATTGCTCTTTCAATATTGGCAAAAACAAGTATCCAACAATTTGGCGCTGATAGAATATTCTTTAACAAATGGGGGAATTAAATGTCATTAACAAAATGGTGTCAACCTTTCACAGCCAACATATTCATTCAAATTACATCATTTGAAACCCAAGAAACTTTTCCATTTGACATGTACATTTGCCACCCAAAAAGACATTACAATTGACATACAGATTTGCCACCCACAAGACATTCGAATTGGCATAAACATTTGCTGCCTTAAACATAAAAAACTCGAGCTCATAGTCGCACTTTCCATCATTTTAAATTGATTTCTATCTCGAACTTGCACATTGGGAGTTTGCTTTTCTTCTTCTAGCACTTGATATCATCGATGATGAAGGTGCACCAGCATGACTGCATGAGGTTCAGTTTTTTTCCAAATTTCCCATTTCAGTCTGAATGTCTCGCTTTGAGAACCTATACACTCATATGAACAAACGTTTAATGAAACTTAATACGTGTGTCAAGAACGAAAAAGATTATTGAAATGAAAATTTAGAACTTAAAGCGGTGTGAAACCTTTTGTTGTATCCTTCTGCACATGCACTACAGTCATACGGGCATTCTTCGATTCTTCTCCGAGCAACTTATGTACTAACTTGGATCTAAAATTGTTTTCGAAAACCTCTAGTGATTTCACTGAAAAAGGTTGCCATATAAATTAAAACAAATAATATTTACATAAGTTTCTATTTAATGCAATATGTTTAGGACTATGTCTAATCGATGTGGCAAAAAAAAAAAGCAGACGTACAAGATGACCGTCTAGATGTAAAGACATTTCTAGACATTGAGCCATCATAATTTAGTATTTCTCCTCTTTTCTCATATGTGATATGTCCTTATTTTTTCACTCCTATTAAATATACGTTAGAGAAATTTGAATCATAAATGAAATTCATTGAGAACTAAATCTTTTTCTCATTAGACATTAATCTCACATAAATCAAAAGGTTTTTTTTTTTTTAAATTTAAATAGGACCTAAATTGTAATCTTTAAAATGGACTAGAGTTATGTTTAGAAGCTTCCAAGGGAATTTCAAAATATGTAACTTGTTCGTTTGATAAAGCTTTATCAACATTTTAACTTTTATAAACTTTCAACAGTACTTTTCATTAACTCATTTCAAAAGCGTTGCAAACAATCCTATAATGACAAAGTTAATAGGAGAAGCGAATTGTATTATGTAACTTATGGAAGTTATATAATTTGTTACTTTTGTATTAAGTCCGTATTTGGTTTCCCTAAATCAACTAATTATCCGAATTTGATACTCTGCAACACGTGTTTACAATAAAATATTTGTGTCAAGAGAATATGCTCATTGCATGATGTGGCTTCATTCATTATCATAAGTTGTATTTGAATTACTTATTTAATTTCAAAGGGACCCACATTTTGATTACAAGAATCGATTTTTCTCCAAACAAAAAATCCGACTAGATGAGAGTTAAGTATTAAAATTATGGGCATTCGTCTTTAGGAGTGTGTTTGATGCACTTTTTTTAGGAGATGCATTTTTTGATGTGATGTGAATGGAATATGTAGTTGAAAATGAATGAAAAGTTATTGATGTGAGAAAAATATTATTTTATTAAAAATTTGTGGTTAAAAATAAGTAAAAATGATAATGAAAATGAGAATGTGGTTCAAACATGGGCTTATAATTTACAACACGTTTTAATTTTCATACAATCTTAGACCGACACGTCCTTTGGGGCCGGACTACGTGCCAATAATTGGGAGTAGCGAAACCCAATTCATGTCCCATCTTTTGTCCCTTTTTATTATTTATTTAATTATTGGTGTAAGAATAAGGAATTCCTCTTCCAATCCATCCCAGAATGGACATTATGGCAAAAAAACAAAATGTCCGTGTGATATTTGGCAACTAGACATTAAAAATAAATAGATATTTTATAATTTTTGGTACAAACAAATTAAAATAATAGCCCACGTGATTCTACTTACGGCCGACGCGAATCGATACCTTATCCATGCGCTGATGTCGATTTTTATTTCTTCAAATTTTATTGATTATTAAAAGGTTTTTAGTAAAATATAAATTTAAAACTTTTAATTTTCTTTCAGTACTTTTTCGTATAAATGTTGACCCCTGGAAAAGAGCCAACAGATGTCGGTCTCACTAACGTGAAGTCAAGTACGATTCCGACGCGTTCCTATCAGACTGATGGCAGTAGCCAAGAGGAAATAGACGTGGGAGATACTTTGCGGCGTAAGACAAGAATGTTCGAGCTCCGAAAAATGAAACCAAAGCAAACGCTCTAATAACGATCGCCGAGTTAAAATCGAGCTAATCAATTTAATAACAAAATTGGCATATGTGGAATGATAGATATAATATGTATTGAAGTTGTTACGTTGTATATTGAAATTCACAACTCATAAACACAAATTTAAATAATAGCCCACGTGATTCTACTTGCGGTCCACACGAATCGATTTTTTATTTCTTCAAATTTTGTTGATTATTAAAAGGTTTTTAGTAAAATATAAATTTAAAACTTTTAATTTTCTTTTAGTACTTCTTCATGTAAATGTTGACCTCTGAAAATGAGCTAACAGATGCCGGTCTCACTCATGTCAAGTCAAGTACAATTTAGGCGCGTTCCTATCAAATTGACGGCAGTGGCAAAGAGGAAATGGACGAGTGAGATACTTTGCGACGTAAAACGAGAATGTTCGAGATCTGACGGATGAAACCAAAGCAATCGCGCTAATAACGATCGCCGAGTTAAAATCGAGCTAATCAATGTAATAACAAAATAAGAATATGTGGAATGATAGATATAATATATATTGAAATTGCTACGTTTTATATTGAAATTTACAACTCATAAACACAAATTAAAATAATAGCCCACGTGATTCTACTTGCATCCCACACGAATCTATACCTTAGCCATGCGTTGATGTCGATTTTTTATTTCTTCAAATTTTATTGACTATTAAAAGGTTTTTAGTAAAATATAAATTTAAAACTTTTAATTTTCTTTTAGTACTTCTTCATGTAAATATTGTCGATATCACTATGAGACGATATGAAGTCTACATGCTAAATTAAAGGCTAGTTTGATACAGATTTTTTAAGTAAAAAAGGTTTTTTTTATTAAATATTGTGTGGTATAAAAATAAGAAAAATTGCGAATTCCGTAAAATATATGATTAAATATCATTTTGGACAAAAAACATGTATCAAACAAGCCTAAAGTTGTAAGCGAAAAACCTTTGAGAAGCATTGTAAATTGGTTTTATTACTCATCTAAGTAAATGATTCGAGCGATTTAACGATCACATCATAAGAGTGTGAAAATAAAAATAAAAAAGAAATTTAACCTTTCAATCTAAATATATGTCACATTCTTCATTTGTCATATTCGTTTCTAGGTCGTTAGACAATAATCACATGAAATGTCAGTAATATTTGACTACCAATTAAGTAATTATCATGATTTTGAGGAGTATGGGTGACAAGATATGAAAGAAAATCTTAGTGATCTAATTGGAATAAATTAATTTATTGAATTATTGTCATATTTGTTTCTATGTCGTCGCCAAACAACAATTACGTGAAATACTAGTTATATTTTGATTGTCAATTAAGCAATTTTCGTTATTTTGAGGACCATGGGTCATATTATATGACAGAAAATCTTGAGATCTGTTCTCTTTATCATTTTCAAACTATTTCTGTTTTCGATTTTTCAAATCAGTGAAAACACGTTATCTTTCCCATTTTTGAAAACAAGTTGAAAATTTATAAAGAAAACTCAAAACGAAAAATCTATCATTTTGAGTGTTTTCAGTTATAATCAAGTCAAAATTTTCAAACCGCGTTTTGGGTGTTTTCAAAATGCCAAAAAGAACACATTTTCAACAATCTCAAAATGAACACTCAAAACACAAAACCCAAAATGAATTCAAAACTCAAAACACAAAACTGAAACACAAAGAGAACAACCCCTTAAATTAAATTTATTAAATGAATTACATTTTATTAAAAAGTTAGGCGATCACAAATGAAATTCACCCCTAAAAAATAGATATTTTTGAGGTACAAACAAACTGTATCGCCCTAATGATTCTGCTCATGAGTCTCATGAGCCACTTGAATCTTGATTAAAATCCACGCGCTGAAATGTGAGCCACACGCGGGATGTGAATTGTTAATAGATTGGGGCATGCTAGAAAAGGTTGACAAATTGATTTACATCTATATGAGTTGATAAATTTTAGTACATTGATTTTGACAACATTTTTTTCCAAACAACTATCGATTTTTGACACGTAGGAGGTGTCAATCAAAGTGTACAGTTTGTGTGTAAACTAAAATTTTTAGTTTTTTAATAATTTATTTAGGACTCGTTTATATTTTTGAAAAAAAATTGGGAGTATGATTGCAATTCTTTATTTTTCTTTTCTCCTGTTTTTTTATATTTAAATATGAAGGTACATTCACAATTTCACAAATTTTTATTGAGAAATTTATTGAAAATGATAATTTTCGCAATAAAAGGTTGAAATATAGGGTGAATATGAAATAATAATAATAATAATAATAATAATAATAATAATAATAATAATAATAATAATATATAGCGTTGTGACGTTTTGCACAATAAACTTCATACGTAGGAACGTTTTGTGCTAATAACCCAAACTTTAACTATTATCAATAACATTGTAGATTTGTTACTTCTTCAATAGCTTAGCTCCTTTTTCTTTAGCTAAAAATGTTGATAAAAATTTAAGTTAAAGTAACAATTGATTTTAATCATATATTTTATAGAATCTACAACATTTATCAAATTTTATTAAAATCTATTTTTTTAGCGAAATAAAACCTACCCTTAATGGCAAAGGAATATGAATCATATGATGGGGAGCATTGTCATTGGCTCAATGATTCGTATTCCACCAATAAAAAGTTTTCTCTCAAATCCTTATCTCCCACCACTAAAGGTACAACACTTCATTGCGCAACGCCTCAACCAGTACAAACTATACAGTACACCACATTTCGAAACTTGTACATAGTTAACTATCAAACCACTCCCTATCTCATGAGGAAATAGAAGGAAATGGCCGGTTGACCAGGCCATATTTCCATAATGGCCTTTGACCATTAAAAAAATAGTTAAAAATACAAAAGGTTAAGTTAAATACCAAAATAAAAAATTACACTCATCTTCAACCAAGTGTTTGAGTAGAAAGGAAAAAAGAAATTTCAAATTACCCACACAGTCTAACAGTCGGGATCCAATCAAAGAAGCCATCTTCAAAGTCAACCCAACACCGACAACCACACAACCCGACCATTATCTTCAACAATGTTAGTTTTTTTTAGGGATTACAAGATTGATTTTTTATTTATTATGTCTAAAAAATTTGTGAATTAAATTGTTATGTATAATTTTTATTCTTTATTATTTAGGTAGATTATTGGATGTAGTAGTGATTTATTTGTTTATTGTGCAATTTTACAGCTTACTCTCACCAGAAGTGGCGATTTCCAGCAAGAACACAGTCGGCCAACATCGACCAAGACCAACTGTTTTAAAAGTCGGTCTAGATTGCCACTGGTAGTATATATAAATGTTTAACATAATCACCATTAAAATATTTTTTATACTAAATTTATATATAATAATTGTATTTGTTGCAGATTTGGGCATATGAGACTGTCCCCTCTTAGGTTCCTAGTTTACGAGGTGAGGAGAGACACATTGCCCTCGGATGCATCATGACGAGCATCCCAAGCAGACTGATGTCCATCTGGTAAACAGTTATCAGCCCTCCTAACGACCCTTAGGTGAGTATCATACATTTGCGATTTATATTTGTCGTTTCAAGATTTCATCACATTATCATTAACTAGTTGAACTGTCAATATGTTAGCTGAAAATCCTAACCGAGTTAATGCTGTTGACGAAGGACGAAGGTTGAGGTTTTGTGCATGAATTAACAATTCCGCATACTCAACATGATCAGATGTTTGATTCCATCTTGAACCGAGATTGGGTATGTGAATTGAATATAATTTATTGATTACCGTTTTGTATAAGTTAACTTATTCTAATTAAGTTAATAATTTTTAATGTTATTATTTGTGTAGAAGTACGGTCCAGTTGATCGACGATCATCTCCGCCGATGAAATCTCCTTCTCTCCATCCAGACACCTCCCCCGTGGATCTCTTGTACTCGGTCAAAGTCATTATTTTGATGATCTGTATATCCGCCTGACTAGATTTATAGTAGACGAGGTGAGCCCGTTACATTGAGAAATGAGAAGGAAGTGGGCGCGCTACGAGATGAGGTAGGGACTCTAGGACGAGAGTTGAGCGGCGAGGTATCAGATTTATGCCATAATGTTGCAGTGCTATGAAGTTATATAGTAGACTCTCAGGATGAGGACGGGACGCTCTGAGATGATATAACAGGCTGATGATGGGGTGATAGACGTGGTGATGGAAATGATTCTGGAGAGGGTGATGGAGATCGGGGTCACATACCGTTGTGGATAGATGATAGTGCATTAGAATCATTTTTGTTATTTGTGGAATGGGAGGGGTGGCACCAATGGAGAAGGGCAAAGTGGCAGATGAAGAGATGGCGGAGGGGGTAGCCATGAAGACGGAAGAGGGTGACCCAAGGTGGAGGGGTGGCGTCCCTAGGGCAGAGAGGGAGGCGGATGAGGAGAGGACTACAGTTGTGACAGAGGGTAAGAAGCGTGCTCTTGACGTGTCGAAGCAAGTGGTTGGCAAGAGGTTGAAATTGTCGTCACAGTACATTATTTTCCCTTCACGGCTAAGGGGAAGAGGATGACGTTCGTCGACGGGCGTACCTCAGTCTCTTCCGGGAGGTGGACCATGCCAGTGGAAAGCGTTCGAGACAGAGTGAAGAAGAATTATGCCCGGGTAAGTATTTTATAATTTAGAAAAGTACGCTAGGCTAACTCATCTATATTTCTTTTAAAAGTTTTTCTGTTTCTTTTTTTCAAAGCTAGCCACAAAATAGCTCAAATGACGATCCAGGCGCCTATAACTGGTTTTATGACATCATGACTTTGAGAGCTTGGCTCGCCGACGATGTAAGTGTAATATCGCAATTGTTATTTATTATCTATATATAATTTTTTGTTTAATAAATGAAATAAATCGTCTAATTTTTTATTGGTGTTTCTTGACATAGCACATCGACATGATTATAGACTTGTTCGCGATTAGACTCAAAGATCTCCGAGATCATTAGACATTCCTGGTCGAGTTATATTGAGCATCGAGTTCCTATGTACAATTACCATTGAGTATCAGTTGCTCCAACTTATGGATAATGAGTACACAGTGCTCGAATATATGTTCGAGTGGGTCATAGGGATGTAGTCGAGTGTCGGGGATAAGTCATGTGAAAGTTGTACGTATACGTACAATCCAGTTATCACGAATAAATATTGTAAAAAATATATATAAATGTTGTATATTTAGTTGTTTATTTAATTGCGAAATAATTGTAAATATTGTAAATAAAAATAAAAATATTGTTCAATTATCAGTGATACCATTACTCTTCCGTCTAATTGTCATTTATGGGAATTTTACTTGTACAAAAGTGGCGAGTATGCCATGTTACTCTGCACCGCCGCACCTATGCAATTGAGAAAACTCTCTGATAGATACAATTCTTGACGTACATGGACGTCCAGACCATGCGGTTCAACTTTGGATGGTAACAAATTATTAAGTGGGAAAATATGGTCAGAAACTTCCCACTCGACTTCATTCGGTAGAGAAAATATAGTCTCAACATATGTTACTCTCCAATAATCGGCCGTGGAATAAGGAGGGAATAAGGTTCTCACTGCAAAGCATCTACACATAGAAATCGTGACTACATGCTCATATGGAAACTTCTCCAGTTGAAATCGACTACAAGCAGGTGTTATTAGTCAAATCCACCATATATGCCATATTACGTGCACATTTTACGGAGAAGCACAACTCATCCAGTGGTTCCACATTCAACTTTCTCGTAACATCTGCAACATTGAAAAATTTATCATCTTAAGCAAGACTAGCACACTCGTGCAACTCTGTGATTTCGCACGTCGATTGTGAAACCACTGCTACAGCTTGTTATGAATGTTCTTAATCGTTGCGATGATTGGTAACTCTTGATCTTTTTTGAATAATACATTGAGAGATTTCAAATTTTTTGGCGTCATCATGTTGTATCGACGTCCTGAAAAATGTAATCGCGAACAATATTCAATCCTCATTTTTGTTAGATACTCCCATGTCGGGATGATTTACTTCATATTTCCACCATGAACTTAATACACTCTTGAATATTGTGATCTTCGATCGCTCTCCTGAACAATGAAAAGATGCATTTACCCACATACTTAGTTTTCAGGTTGCCTTGTATCGGTACAAGCAATACCCAGGGGCGGATCCAGCACTCGGCGAGCCCCGGCGGCCGCCCGTGCTGGATCCGCCGGAAGTTTTTTTTTATACAATGAACAAAGTTCCAGTTTATATAAATGGTAATTTATTTTATGTTCAAATATTTATTGTAGCTCAGTTGGCCGAAGCTCTCACACTCATATGCCCAGTTTCGAATTCCCTCTCAACAACTTTATTGTAAAATATACCTTTTAGCTTACAATCTTTATTAAAATCAATGGAATGGGGAGGGGGATTCGAACCCATGAGCCCCCATATGGATTGTTAAAGTTTAGCCATTGAGGCAACCCTTGAATTTGGTATTAAATTTACTAGACTAATATATATTACATGTTAACTGTTTTAATACAATTATATAAATTCAAACTTATGTTCTTCCTTTGAATTATATAAAACATGGCCACAATATCATTCGGTGAATATTGTTAATTTGTACAACAAAATTATATATGTTTGGTTTGAATAAAATTATTGTTATATTTAAATTTTTGACCTTATTTGATTCTTTTTTTTTTTTTTGGCAAAATTTCTCTCTCTTTTTTTTTTTCAAAAACACATTTTTCAATAAAATAATATTACATATAAATTCAAAATTTTTCCTTATTTTTAACCACACATTCTCTATCAAATCACTATTTCAAAATGCCTTTTTTGTAGGAAAAAAATGTATCAAATGGAACTCTTAATATTTTGTTGCTGTCAACGGTCAACGGCCGCCCGTGCTGACTCAAAATCCTAGATTCACCACTGGCAATACCCATGATGTGCTTTCGAAAAAACTTTAGGGATACCATTTATTATAGATAGTTCTCAATCAGTTACAAAGGCAATGTTCTCGACTTTCCCAATTACTTTCCTCAACTTTGTGAAAAACTAATGCGTCTATAGATCATTCTCGCTATAGATTATATCGAATACAAGAGGGTAAATTTGGATGTTTGCATCTTGACGTGTAGCAATAATTAATTTGTTTTCGTATTTAACTTTTTAGAGTTGTACCATAGACTAAAATTAGGAATCGCATGGCATTTTGAAATCTTCGAATGCGTTATCCAATAGTTATGAAGAAAAACTTAAAGATCACCCTTGGTCTCAATAAAAAGGGAAAAATCATATGTACATAATTTTTTTTTACAGATGTTTTACATTGACTCACATGTGTGGGGCCCATCGAAATAAAAAATGAAAAAAAAACCCACATGCCCCATGCATTGTGTGTATCTGGTGATGTTATGTAGAACCATGCTCCTATACATGAAGTATGGTTCCAATAAAAAATGTTGAGTCTGGATTAGTTGTCCCAATGTTATGGCCATACCTAACCAATTTAGCATAGCTCCCCTATATTAAGATCATTAAATTCTCCAACACGAATTATTTGGCCTTTCAGACTTTCGGTAGCTCATGACTACTCCGTACTCTCGACGGACGTAGTTAATGATGTCCGAAAGTCTGTAGGTCCTAATATTTGTGCGTTATCTGTCGATCAATAAACCATGCTCGGACTTGCCTCTGATCATTTTGATGAATTCCCACTTCGTAAGTATGTTCCTGTGTATATTTGCGAACTATTAATAATTCATTTGTGTCCATCTTTGTCGCTAGCAAATGCCAATGGCAACTGTCGTCAACGTAGACAATCGTCAACAATGACTTGTTTGATTTCTTCACTTTGAACTAAAGTTGTATGTCAGTGCAATTCAGTGCACAGTTTCCTGTAAATCTTTCTTTATTTCAAATGATTGCTTAACATACAAATCCTCATCATTGGTCACGCGCTAAGAATTAGATGACGGTCTACTCGATCTAACCCTATGCGTTCCCGCTCTACTCATATATCTGACAAGATAAATAAATCAAATCCTCATTTCTAAATTCATTTTCATTCTCATTGTCGTGAACTACCAATAAAATTTTGTGTGTAACATTGAGATCTTGATGATGAACAACTGTTTCGGGAATAACCACATCATCCTCACTAGTTTTCTCAATTGTATCCCAAAAATTATTGGCATCGTGACCCCCTCCATCCGAATATTCGTGTCTACTTTCGACGATATTATCATCACTAAAGTCATGCAAAGAGGAGTAGTGTGCATTTTATCCAATTCAAATAGATAATTCACTTTAGCATTAGAAGCAATCTTCATAGGTGGAATCAGAATGGATGAATGCTCGTTGAATTGAAATCTCAGTTCCATATCGTAATGTGAGAGGGATCGACTTTCAATTTGTTTCGTAAATCATGATACATTTTCGCATATGTACTCGATGTTATGAAAATTGGAATACCACCACATATATCACTCATCCATTTTCATACCTATCGATTTTTTTCATCCAATTCGAAATCATCAAAGTAACAATTAATATTACAACATATCTGCATAACGAAACAAAATTTTTAATTATAAGAAAAAAGAGTCGAAAAATCGGTCCAACCACCGAACAACATTATTTATTTATTTTTTTAAAAAAAGGTTTTAGTTGCCTAAGGTTGTTAACAGCCAACTGTTAAGACTGACTCAAATCATTGCCATGAACATGCAAATGAATTTTTTTTCGTTTATGTTTTAAAAAATTATAGATCTATTTAAAAAATTATCTACATGTTAGTATATGTCGAACTAAGATTTATCGATTAAAAACATATACTAATTTAACGAGAACGAAATTAAACATATATAAATATACTTATCGATTCGAAATGATATATCTAAAAAAATTCTTTCTTAGCGTTTGATCAATTTTTGAGATTTTGAGGTTGAAACAGATAAAAAATGAGAGTTTTATTTGTGTTGAAATAAACAAATAAGAAATGTTATGTGTTTTGAAATTTTAAATGAGAAGTATTTGATTTTACTTGTTAACTAAAATGATAGTATTAACTTTTAAATAAAATAATATTTTATAATTGTATTGTTTGTTTAAGAGCATCTTTGTCTATACTTCAAAAGATCATCGTGAAAATATGTAATTGTTGAAATTTGAAGTGAAAATTAGGAAATTTGAGGAAGCTAATTTTAACGGTTTCGGGTATCCAACATCCCAACCCACCAGCCTATACACACAGTATATATACACAACAATTGCAGCTTTCATTTTACTCACCACACGCTTCCCGCTCCTCTTTCCGCCTACTCTTGCGCTTTTCCGGTGTACCTGTCTATTAATATGGTGCTATAAAGACTCAGTTTTTAGCCGTTTTTAAATAATATCAATGAGTTTTTTGTTTTTATTTTTTTGTAATTTTATTGATGCGCAATGTTATTTTCTGCTTTTCGTTTGAAATCAGGCTGCTAAAGCGATGGTTAGGAACAATTTCGAGGTCCAATCAGTTTTTTCAAATATATCTCTACCGAACGGAAAATCTACGGCTACGCCGGAGATGCTGACATTGATTGCGGAAGAGAATTCGTTTGTACCAACGGCAATGGAGTCGGTGTCGATGGAAGCGAATCTCGAGGTTGGGGCGAAGAGGGAGATAGTGCTAGGCAGGAACGTGCACACCACGTGCCTGGAGGTGACGGAGCCAGACGCGGATGTGAGTCTACGGGTGAAAAGGAGGCTCACATTGCCAGCATTCTAGCTCGCTACCGTAATACCCTCCTCGAACGCACCAAGCACCATCTAGGTATAGCGTGCGTGAGTGTGTCAAAAATTGGTTTTGATATCTGAATTTATCATTTTATGATATGCTCCGTGCTAGTTGACAAGCTTATAATGAAGCTTCCCATGCGTTTTTTGGGTTTGAACAATGTTGGTTTTGGTTTCACAGGATATCCATACAATTTGGACTTTGATTATGGTGCGCTTTCTCGGTTGCAGCATTTCTCTATTAACAACCTCGGCGATCCATTCATTGAAAGCAACTATGGTGTACACTCAAGACAGTTTGAAGTGGGGGTTTTGGATTGGTTTGCCCGTCTATGGGAAATTGAAAAGGATGACTACTGGGGATATATCACAAATTGTGGCACTGAGGGTAATCTTCACGGCATCCTTGTTGGGTATGTATTATGTGACTTTGTATCTACGAGGCTCTAATTTCAGTAACAGAGGTTTCTTCGATCAACTAGAGGGTTGTTCTAACTATGATCATAATTCACAATTCAATTATACAGGAGAGAAGTGCTTCCTGATGGAATTTTGTATGCATCGAAAGCATCACATTACTCTGTCTTCAAAGCAGCAAGAATGTACAGAATGGAATGTGTAAAAGTTGCAACTTTGGTCACAGGAGAGATAGATTGCACGGATTTTAAAACTAAGCTGCTTACCAACAAGGATAAACCAGCAATCATCAATGTCAACATCGGTAACTCTCTCTCTCTCTCATGTTTGCAATCACTCTCTATTCTGCGTGTGATTTTGTGCCTACTAAGTAGGGATGGCAAAAAAGCTCGTCGACTTGGGTGGCTCAGGCTCGGCTAGGAAAAAGCTCGAGTCGGGCCCGGCTCGGACTCGGTTCTACCGAGCCAAGGCTCGGGCCCAGCTCGGGACTAAATAATATATAAGAAAAAAATTAATTTTTTTTTAGGTTTAAATGTATTTTTTATATATATTAATATTTAGTTATTATTTATAACACGTATATATTGCACAAAATTTAAATACATTATAAAAATTATAGATTCATAACGATTTTTTTTACAAAAATACGAGCCAACTCGACTCGGGCCCGCTAAGGCTCGAGCCGAAAGCTCGGGCCGAGCCTTTTTTTTTTTGCCGAGCTTTTGCTTGGCTCGGCTCGGGCCCAAAAAAGCTTGGACCTGTTTTGCTCGAGCCGAGCCCGAGCTTTGAGTTTCGGCTCGGCTTGGCTCGGCTCGTTGACATGGTTACTGCTAAGCCCCCAAGTATGTTGACATAAGTATTGTATTCTATATTTCATCAATTTTTCACAAATTGCAGGAACTACAGTTAAAGGGGCTGTTGATGATCTCGATCTTGTCATACAGACCCTTGAAGAATGTGGATTCTCACATGATAGATTCTACATCCACTGTGATGGCGCTCTTTTTGGTCTCATGATGCCATTTGTCAAAAGGGTAAGCAAATTTTGCTTGAATTACAATCATTTTTGTCTTTCCTACTTTATACCTTGCACAGTTGAAGTTACAAGTTCAATATTTGCCTTTAATTCATGTAAGTATACATGAGGTGTTTATGAGAGCCTGCCTTAATGGATCAGAGGGATATAGTGAAAGGAGTGTGAGGATGTACTGTACATAAATAGAAGCAATTTCTGGAGTGATGCACCCTAGATTTAAAATTTGGTTGTCATGATTCTTTAAATGATCAAGGAGATGATCCAGCAGAAGCATGTGGTTTTGGGGGCTGATTGGTAGGTAATGTATGAAGTAAATATTTCTGTTCTATTGATCCTAAACACTTCATTTGAGGTTATTTCTAGTTTTTTGGAACTGGCAAGAGGTAAAACATGACTCTTCTACTGTCTACAGCTGGTAAGGACTGGAAAGAGGTTATAGACCGACTTGTGGTCCTGCTGATAGAGTATGGAAGTGCAATTTTATGTTCTCTGTTTGCTATAACCTTTACCTTTCTACTTCATCTACCCCTAAAAATCATTTTTTCATCCATCGATTAAATGGTTTTATTGAACTCAGTTAGAATTCTGCTTTATCACGATCTTCTTTTCCTCAGCAGTCTTTGTTCTATGTAGGCACCGAAGGTTAGTTTCAAGAAGCCCATCGGAAGTGTGAGCGTTTCTGGCCATAAGTTTGTGGGATGTCCAATGCCATGCGGTGTGCAGATAACAAGGCTACAACACATAAACGCACTTTCGAGCAATGTCGAGTACCTTGCTTCAAGGGATGCAACAATTATGGGAAGCCGAAATGGCCATGCTCCAATCTTTTTGTGGTATACCTTGAACAGAAAAGGGTACAAGGGATTCCAGAAGGAAGTCCAAAAGTGCCTTAGGAATGCTCACTATTTGAAAGGTCGTCTTAGGGAAGCAGGAATTAGTGCGATGCTCAATGAACTGAGCAGTACAGTTGTGTTTGAGCGACCTCGTGACGAGGAGTTTGTACGCCGTTGGCAGCTCGCTTGTGAGGGAAATATGGCACATATTGTTGTGATGCCGAATGTGACAATTGAGAAGCTGGATTACTTTTTGAGCGAATTAGTTCAAGGACGATCAATCTGGTATAAAGATGAGAAAGTTCAGCCTCCTTGTCTTGCAGAAGATGTCGGGATAGATAATTGTTCTTGTGCTCTTCACAAGTAGTTTGTCTGTTAGCTTGAGGTTCTTTGAGAACCTCATTGTTGGTCTGTAGCAAAACTTTTATGAGTTTTCTTAGAGAAGGTCATCCCTATGATTTGTTATGAAAAACAAAATGATGATTCAAATCACACTTTTAGATTTTACTGCTCCTTTGTGCATTTTATTGTGCTGATGGTATTGTTCCAAGTGACTTAGAAAAGAAAATCCAGTTAAAACGATAAAGAAAAAAATAAAAAGTAATTACTGAAGAATTCTGCCTAAGAGGATGATTTGCCGATTGTACTCAAAGATTCTAAACAAAAATGGGCTTTGATACTCGTGGAAATTTCTTACGAAAATAGTTATTCATTATTCATGCGGAGTTACACAATATTTAGGAGTAATGGATCAACTAAATCACAGGATTATGAATGGTTTCTTCATATGCTTTTCCTCCTGTACATTGCTTTGGTCCTTGTATGCAAGATTGTTCTAAAGACGCTCGACTATGATAGGGTACTTGTTCTTGGGCATCCTGACTAGCGTTGGCTGGACAGAATCATCTTTCTCTAGTGGCTTCCACCTGTAATGAAGTAACAAGAGGAGTGATCTAGTGTAAAAGAAATTAAAATATTTGAAAGTTCTGAAGTGTATGAAACATGCCCTTAATTAGTCTTACTTGTATCTGCACATCAAGTGATGGATGAAAACAGAAATTTCCAGCTTGGCCAAGTTGATTCCAGGACACATGCGTGGTCCACTTCCAAACCCGAGGAAGCTGAAAGGTTTTATAGGATCCTGAAATATCCAAGAACCATTTCTTATTATGCGAAGAGAAAGGTGAAAGAACTACCCTTACTCATGTTCATGGAGACGCTTACAGAAAATCTGGATGGATTGAACTTCTGTGGATTAGGAAAAAACTCCGGGTCGTGATGGATAGACACAACATCCAAGTTAACAGACCAACCTTTTTGAATTTTATACCCTAAAAAGTTCTTAAGAATTTAGTTTAATACCAAAACATCTTTGAATATTTGTATAGGAAGTCCAGTTGGCAAGAACTTTACCATCAATATCGAAGTCCTGTGCTGCTTTTCTTGAAAACCAAGGTAGGATTGTGGCTCTTCGAAGAGTTTCATTGATCACCTATTAGTTTAAGGACTGGATAATTCAGTAGATAAACTTGAACAACTCCATAAAATGATAAAATAGAGTGATCGGAATGCAACTAACTTTGTTGGTGTACGGCATATTGTTAACTTCTGACCAGGTAAGACTTGATCCGTTCTCTCTGCTGCGTTGAATAGTAAGATGTTCTTCCTGCAAAACCCATATATGATTTCATCTGTGGCATTTATGAAAAATAATGGATAAAATTCTAGAAATGTGAATAAGTTTTACTCTTAGATGTTCTAATGCAACAGGGTTTTCTTCAAGAAATTTTATAAGCCATGTCAAAGCAGCTGTAGTGGTATCATGACCAGCAACCAGCAGGGACAATATATTGTCCTTCAATTGTGCATCTGTGAGTTTATCATCATCTTCTCCTTCTGAGGTTTCTTTACTATGTTTCTTTAAAAGAGATTCTAGGAAATCTTGTTTGAAGTTTTCACCCTTTCTTCGACGGGCAATAGTTGAGTCTAACATGGCATACATCCGATCACGAGCCTATCCAGATGCAAGAAAATGTCAGCATATTTTCCAAATCCATCTCCCTAAGATTATGTCCTTTTTCGTTTAATTACTTATGTCAAAAATAAAATGATACCTTGATACCACGATAGAAGGCAGTTCCCGGGATTTTAAATGGCAACGAGGCAAAACAGGAAGAAATAATTTTGAAATTAGCTCGGAACTTCTCCTGCTCCTCACCGGCTGGCTCTAAACTCATTATCATGTTTCCTATCACCTTTAGTGTGAACTGCAGAAGTTTTTAAATGTTGAGAAATAGCTGTAAAGAAAACTTATTCTTATCTAATTTACTTTCTTTTATATCAGGTTTCAAAACTCAACTGTTGAAGCCTCTTCAAGAACTAATACTTTTCTTCCACTCCATTGATCCAACACCTCTATTGCCAAATTGTTGATAAATGGGAAATACTTTTTGAGGCCATCAACCGAAAGGGGGTCTGCAATCAGTCGGCGAAGTCTCTTGTGCGCTTCTCCCGTCTGTTGAAGCAAGCTTGTTGGCCCGAGGACCTGCTTTCCTGTGTAAAAGAGATTCAAGCTCACTAGCCCGTCTTTACCTGTTAACAATATCTTGCTAGCTTCTCTCCCAGTCATGAAGATTGTATATCTTCCCAATACATAGCTCTTAAACACCTTTCCATACCTGACACAGATGATAAACATTGAAATCAAGGGAAATTACTTTTTAAGTTATAGATATTAGTTAAATATTTGGTTTTTTTAATCTGTACTTTTGTTGTCTCTTGTACATGAAACTGAATATGCCTGCAGGACTCGAGAACTCGGAGATGAATGAGAAACTTTCTCCCACAATAGGCCAACCTAAACTGCCCGGAATTCTTTCCATTGCCTTTGGAGAACCCCATATTCGGAGCAACAAGGCTGAAAACACGAGCAGCAGTACAAGTGCTACGAGCATTATTGACATACCTAACTCGGCCCGTTATTCTCAAACCAAAGAAGTTGATTTGAGCAAGTGTAGCCGTATAGGGTGTATTTCTTAGAATTACTTTCATTGCACTAATACTTGTATCAGATAAATATAACCGTGTTTCATAACTTTTACATCGACCTACCCAAGCAGCATATTCTATGGTGAATAGAGACAGACAAAATTTCTCGTTGAAGATTACGAGGTTCATAAATTCTTATGTTGTTCTATATTTATGGAAGCTTGCCTCCTTGTTCTCTATGTGTTGTGAATGCTTTGTTTTCGCTTGTTGGACCTGTGGAAGATCAGATATCTTTTTGCTCGTGTGACAGTGATCTTTTGTTTGCCGACCAAAGTACCAAGTTAATCCTCAATCTGATTTGTTTCTTTCTTGTTAATTATATTCTTGTATATAGCCAGCTAATTTTTGCATTGGATCAAGTGATAATTCTCATAGGTCTTATCGTTTTAGTAAACTATACGAGAGCAAGTTCATAATAACGAGCACATCTCCAAAGTGAAAGAAGTTAAAAGAACTTTCGGATATGGTTGGACTAAATATAACCAGACGGGATTGGAGAAAAGAAAAGTGTATAATATATGTACATTATCCCGTCTACTTAAATTATTATAATTTCTTGTTTAGTAATCACAAATTGACACATGTTACATAAAATTATTAACATGTAACATATGAGAACTAGGTAAATTAACTCAGAACTTTAACTGAAAAGTAAAATCAACACCATACCTAATTCAGTGACATGTTGAAAATTGGCTGTCATTCTATAAAAGATATAAAAAAGTTCTTGGTAGATTGTTTGCTGCGCGCTCAAATGCCGGCCTCAAGGCCTACGAGTTCTTCCAATATTCACTACTCAGTAACCAGTAAGTTCCAAGTTCAGATGCTTTTGCAAAGACTCTCCACATACTAACACGAATGCGATCCTTCGACAAAGCCTGGGATTAATGGAAAGAATCAAGCAGACTCACCCTTCCTTGCTCACTTTGAAGTCAACGAGCATCATCTGATCGAGAATCGCGAAATTTCAATCCTATCAAGAAACTCCGGACGCATTTGGTAAGATGGAGACATATTTTTGGGGAACAAATTTGGCACAGATGAGTTTGATGTACTGCTTCGAGCATTTTGTACACAGCGGTAGACGAAAGAAGCAAGACCTGTCTTCAACAAGCAGCATTCTCGATTTTCTCCTAACACCAAGACTGAATATTTTGCTCTTAGTGATGCTATGTGACTTTTTGAAGAAACGGAACGTGTTACGATACTTTTTGAGGGAGTGGATCCATAGCATTGACTTGGAGACTACTTTCAGTAAGAATAATGCTTAGAAAATGTCAAATTTGTCAATTTTGAAGTAATAAAAACTTGTTTTTGAGATTTTTTCAAATATTGTATCAAAACTTAAGAGCGAACTTGTCCTTTAACGTCTATTTTGCTAGAAAAAATCGAAAAGAAAGATGAAAGTGCTTATAAAATGGAAGATTGAGTAGTACAACGTGAAAGACAAAAAAAATGTTAAGAATAAAAGTATAAAATTTATGCATGGTTATATTGTTGCTATAATTTTTTTTTGGTGTATCACTTTTTAATTGTACTAAAAGTCCTCAATAATTGTTTATTCTCGCACTTATGTTCTTGTCATTTTTTTGTTGCATTTTTATCCTTAATTTTCTGTTAATTATTATATCTGGTCCCTAATGAAGGTTTGTGTTCAAGCATTTTCTCGTGTCTCGAAAAAGTTGCAAATATAATTACATAATTTTGTGTTTGTTATTTTTTGTTTACTTAAAAATATAAGCGGTAAACAAGTATTTTTACAAGGTATAACCACCTATAAATTGACATATGGGTAATATTATTAAATACAACATATTTACCAAAAAAAAAAAAAAATGAAATAAAATCTTAACAAATCCTAAACATTTTTAGAATTAGAAAATAATTTCTTCTTATTGTAGAATGGAATACCAAATAAATGTAGAATAATACAAACTAAAGATAAGAAAGAATTTACTTTGCTCATAGGGGTTAACATTGATATTTTAATATTTGGCCAATCTGGTTGTGCTTTTCTCTCTCTCTATATACAAAAGCACTAAAACATAAAAATTATATAT
>CAIGRP010089321.1:0-40970 GCA_903798385.1 Fraxinus cuspidata
TGTAAAATGACAAAAAATCATTCCATGCTATTAAGTAGCCAACTACACTACGACACGTGCGTCTCACTAGTATTTAAAAAAAGTGACGAACAAAAAAAGGTGACAAATAATTAAAAAAGTGACAAAGGATCCAAAAAAATGACAATTAATTTAGCATAATTAATACGGAAATTTGTAACGTATTCATTTGTTATGCAAGCAAATGAGAATACAATAACAAATATAAAAGTGAGAAATGATTGAAATTGTTCTCCCAATAGAATGCATAAACAACAAATATTGTTAAAACATGAATGTATTTTTTTTTTGTTAAAAATGTAACATATCATGTCACCTTTTTAAGAAGATAAAAAAGTGACAAATATTCAAAAAAGTAACAAAACTTATGTGACAAAAAATCGAAAAAGTGACAAATATTCAATAAAGTGAATTTTTTAACTAGCATATAAATTTGGATTTGAAAACAATTCAATAAAGTGACAAATACACGTCTAAACTAAATTAGAAAAAAGTCGGTCTCATTTGGAAAATACAACAAAAACTATACCACCTTGAGTATATTCCTGAACACAAACACTGAGATTATATCCTTGAGCACATTTGTAAACACAAACATTATGTATGCAGTTCAAAACGATATCGTTACAACAAGTACTTCCGTGTGTCGATAATGTTCAAGAAAATAGCAAAAATGAAAAGAAGTTCAATAAGAATTACTCTGCGAACATACCTATCCTAATTTGAAACGTGTTATAAGTACTGAGTTTTTTCACATGTAATGAACGGAAAGACGGTTTTCTTGTATAAAATCAATGAAAAGATCCTGTAATTGAAGAATTATCCTCCCAATTTATACCTATCCCAGCTTCAAGAGTTCCTTCCCCATGTCAAGTTGTCAACATTGTTTTGAGTCACATGTAATTTATCCTAATTAATCCAAAACAATGCCAAGAAAACTAATATGAATTAAAAATAAATGCAATCATAAACAATTAAATTACGATATGCCTTCCGCACTCCATTATTGTCTCATCCACATACACACACAGACACAGAGAACACGCCCAATATGATTAAATCGGATTTGCAAATAATAAACGAAAAAAATTACAGTAACACCGAATCAGATATAAGAATTAGCCATAACACCGAATCAGATATAAGAATTAGCCAAAATTAGGAGGAATAATTGAAGATAAAAAGGTCGAAAATACAGTAAGACCGTAATAAAATTCAGTTATAAGATGCATATAGATATGATTAAAAAATTGAGATAAATATCACAAGTAAAATGCATATCATATGCATATAATCTATAATACATTAAATATCACGAGAATTATTTTTTGGATGATTATAACTATACTTTAATTCAATTATTTTAACAATATATTACTTTTCGTTTTTCAATATATATTTAATTTGTTTAACCATCTAGTTCAATCAATGTACATGTATATTTGACAAATTCATTCCACTTGTGCGCTTTTATTAATGTATGAATTTTCTATTATTAATTCTCAATTAATTAATTTACATCTTCATTTATGTGTTTAAGCATTATCAATTATAATTATAAGTTAATTATAATTTCACATTCAATAATGCATTTTATTAATCACGTCCATATATATTAATTAACATCTAGTTTTACTTAATCGGAAATTAAATAAAAAATTTAACATTAATTGTCACGCATATATTCTCTGATATTAATTATAAATTAATTAACATTCATACATATGCAAATATTACTTTTACAACACTTATAAATCATTTTATAATAACGTGCAACTAATATTCAATGTTGACTATCAAGGTTAAAAATTGGGATAAAGATCCGAAGGAAATTGAAAATGAGAAAATCAGTAATCTTATCGATATCAAAGACTCTTGTTTGTGAAGTTTATTTTCTTGGTACTACGATGGATAGCATACCATCGTGCCTTGTATTGTGTTTATTTTTTTTCTTCGTGCAAGCTGACTCGAAAGATGTTTTGTAAACATCTACTCCAATGGAAGGTGTCAAATTTTCCCAAATGGAAAAGTTGCAATTTTATGCTATCTAATAATATATATTTTTTACCCCTCTATGTTTTTGTCTCTTTCAAAGTGTTCATCGGGTGGGTACTTGATATGGTGCTAAACAGTACTTGATATGGTGCTAAACAGTGCACCCTGGTAATGGACCGGTGTTTGACTAGGCCCAAATGGGCCATCACTTGGTTACCTTCGAGTAATCAATTTCAGCATGAAAATCCAGGTCATAGTTGTTACAAGCAAAAAGAGATTCATCCTCGCATACATTAAATTGACCCGTTATCTGAAGAAGAATCTCCCATGTACAGAACCAACACTTTGAATTGAATACATTAACTATTTCAATATGGTTAGGTTGGTGTATATTTCAATTTGGTTAGGTAGGTGTAAATGGATGGACATTCTCAATAATTTTCTCAATCATATTTAGATGGTTAATTCAAATTGATACCATGAACACGTTTTTAGGCAGAAAAGCTAGAACAAAATCTCCGTGTCACTATGTTTGGAATCAATAGCCAGCTTATATTTCAGTGAAAGGGAGATCAATCAATCATGAGTGAGGTGATGCATCTCCACAAGCTGCTCCACGAAGTCTTTGGCTTTACCATGAAGACGGGATGCTAGGAAGAGTAAGAAGATTTGTTCCCACAGGGAGCCACTAGACAAATATTCGATTGACCGCACGATTGTGAAAAAACATAACTTAACACAAGTTTCTTACCCCAAGATTTTACTAGCCAACCAAGATATTCAACAGATCACCTAGAGAGCAGGTCACAACCTTTGCTTGACCATCCGTCAAAGAGTGGAATGGGGCTACTAAAATTCTCTTACGCTAAAAATTGATTGTGAATTAATAATATTTTTAACATGTTGGGGATGAGAAGTGCAAAAAAACTCTTAAAATTCGCAAATTCCCACAAGGGGTGAAATGAAAATTTTCTGCCTTAAACCGGTACGGTTCGCCACTTAAATACCGGTCTTCCCTAAAACCTTTTCTCTCGGTAATCTTTTATCTGTTCTGGGTCCTGTATTAATCTGAAGATTGTCCTACTATTAGGGTTTAAGGAACCACAACAAGACGACTTCGTAGACAACAAATCCCACAACTTCAGCCTTCAAGCTAGTGCCTTGCAGGGAGTATCATGGGGGTTCACGACTTCAAAAAAATTCTCCCCTTTTTTTTAATACGTAAAAATCAGATTTCGAAAAAGCCCTAGCTTCTCTCTCAGCTGCAGTCTCGGCGTTAATTCCCTCTCTCTCAGCCCGACTCTCTCTCCCTCCGCCCCTGCTCTCCTGTCCGGCCCTCCGACCCCTCACCGTTCGCCCCTGCTCTACCTCACGGCCTCACCGGCGCCGACTCTCGTCCGCGTCCGACCCTGTTTCCTGTTACCAAAGGTAAAACCCTAACCCTTCTAATTCTTTAAATCCCTGTCCTCACCACATCTAAGTTATTGTTCCTTCAAAACTGTTTAATGGCCAATTGGATTTTGTTGTACATACTTGAAATGTGTTCATTATATAAATTTATTGGTTCTTCGATTTTGTTTTCTTCAAATACGATTACAAACGAATTAATGGTTGTTAGTTCCTAGAATTTGTTTCCTGTAACATTGGTTAACGACTGAATGCTTCTTAATTCATAGAAATTGATGGAATTAGTGTGTAATTTTTTTAATGTTTGCTGTTGTACAGTACAATTAATTATTTTTTGAAGTGTAGTGCCTGTATATTTTCTCATTTGAGGTTAACCAAGCCAAACAGATCCCCGGTCTCTAACCTCAATTAAGTAGTTTATTTTCAGAATTGATTTTATGTTTCTGAAAATTATTTGCTTACTTTGAGTGATTAATTTGGATCCTGCTGCAATTATCAAATATTCTCTAGACTTATTTAAGTTAGTTGTCTAAAAAGAAAAATGAAAATCCAGATTTAGAGTGAGAACAAGTTTTTTTCTTGCCGAGTTTCTTGATTGGTTCTAAACATGAGGCCAACATTTCCATGCTTGACATGTTTGCCGTGTTACTCTATTCCATTCTTCTGTAAGCGGCAAAGTTCTCGACTAGCCTAATGTGTGCATGGGGTGGACCTCCTTTCCCTAGTGAAAAGGCCTCCTTATCCTGTAGATAAAGATAAACTTTTCTTTTCTGTGTGAGGGTATGACAATTGCGTATGTTTGATGGCATATGAATCTGAAGAGTTATACTTTCTCCCCCTTAAACTACAACAGACAATAGTGATAGTTTTTTCGAGAGAACTTAGCATTGAAGCTATAGGTGTTAGTTTCTATCAATATTTAAATGTTTTACCAGATTGAAATTTGTTATTGACGATCATAGTAACTTCTAACTGCGCTGCCTCAATACATTCTTATGCCTTGAAGTTGAATGCTGGTTTAAGAGGCTTTGAAGATTAGAAAGCTAATTAAATTGTTCTGTATTCATAAATGTTTACTTTTGATACACATTTTAATGAATTAGTCAAAAATATAGTAGACTTGATTATTTTGGTTGTTTATATTTTTGGGTAAATTATTAAACAGTCCTTCAAGACTGGGAATGAAACCCAACGTGTTTTTCATCCATGCAGGTACAATATGGGTGTGCTACCATCTCGTAAAAGTTTGGCTTTATACCCTCTTAACTCGAAATGTCTGTCTGTATCACTGGTGCCCTGGATTAGTTGGGACGAGTGGAACTTTGTTAAAACCTCCCTCTTTTCGTCTTCTCCAGATTCTATGAACTGTGCCCTCCAAAGAGTAAATATGGAATGAATAAATATATGAAACTTAAGATCATGTCTTCTTTTTTTAAATAAATTATGTGAATTTTTAGTTTTATGAAAGATTTTTTTTTTTTTGGGTGGGTTTTTAGATATCGATGTGGAGGAGTAGAGGGTGCACTCCGGTGGAGATTGAAGTTACTGCTTCCATTATCGAAATTCAACAAAAAGATCCTTTTTTTAGGTGAGTTTTATCCTCTTATATAAAAATTCATCAAAAGAATACACCTTATTCCTTTTAGTAATTGTTCGTGCGAAGCACAGAAGCGTGCGGGATCGTGGACAAGTCATAAATTTAGTGAATTTAGAATATCGTTCCACAGAGAATAAATTTCAATTCAAGTTTACTAGCTTTATATGAAATTTGAATTATGTAAATAAAAGAGATTTTGATTTGTAATTATTATAAATTAATCTAAGAATTATGTAAAAGTAGGGTTTGTATCAAATTATGGACGATTGTGTTGGATTTAAAGTCCGTATATTGCTATCTATTTCAATTCTCAATTATGTAATCGAGGTTTGATCTGCATTCATCACAATCGATAAAGCTAATGTATTTAATTTTTTTTCAAGATATTAATTCTTTACTAATCACGACTCGATCCTATTCCTAGTCCAAGTTCGAATGATTAGAAATACATTGAATTTTAAATTATGTATGCTTTGTCCCTATTATTTTCAAAATACATTTTTCTCTCTCTTATTTTCAATTACATCATTCTCCATCAAAATACTATTCCAAATGCTTTTCATAAAAAAAAAAATGGAGCTCAAATGGGTTCTAAATGACTGCAGATACATATCTATTAATTTTTCTTCTCTTATTTCTTCATTTTCATTCTGAATTCAGCAAAAAGGATTCTTCCCCCCTTGATATTTTCGAGTTAAATTATTCTAGAAGACCCCCTTTGTGACTTTCAATCCTTTTGATTGAATTTATTACTTGCCTACAAACAAAAGGTTACATACTTACATTGCGGGCTGATTGTAGAGATGACTTAAGAGAAGGTGCTTTGCACTCACAAGAAATGCTATACATGCTATATTGCATGGCGATCATGAGGTTCCTATTCTTTTCCTATTTTAATTAAATTATTGTTCTGTTTATGTATTGGCCCTGAAAGAATGATTGTTTCCTCTTTTCATTTGTTTCCCAAAGGCTTGTAAATGGTGTGGTTGAGAAGACGCGGAAAAAGACGGAGATTTCAATTGGGGAAGCAGCAAATGCTATTGGCATTCCAAGAATGCTTATTGATATTCGTCACGGTGAATTTCTCTGGATGTTTTTTTATGTAGAACTGCTTTCATTCCTTTGTTTCTTGTTTTGTCTTAGAAATTTTGGTATATCAATCTCCGCGTGTCTATTCTTTTGATTCGTACTTATTAAAGTTATTAATGAGTGTTAAAAAAACTCGTAGAGGGTTCTCATCGTGATCTCCCGTCTCTTCAACTGGTTCGTCTTGCATCGATGAAGGTGATATTTCATGAATTGTTCTGCTGCTAGCGTAAAAAAGCTGTCCTTTTTGAAGCTGTTGTCTTTATTGTCATTGATTTCCTTTACAGAACTGTTTCTAGATGGAATGAATGAAATGGAACATGTTTATTTCTATAATAATTTGGCTGTGTTTCGGTTTGAAATTTAAAATTATTTCCACTGCTTTGTAGTTTTCCAAATTTTGCAAAATCTTTTCTTAAGAAGTTATTGTTCAGTTTAGAAGCTAAAGAAGATCTCAATAAATGAATTCTGGATCTAAATTCGTTGAATTCATTGGTTTTTTTGCTCAAAAAGTGATGCCCAGTTCTTGTAAAAATTGACCTTATTGCTTATTTAAGTGAGGAAAATTTTATGCAATTGATCCGGATGGAGCATTATTTTCACCATTTATGTACATGGCAGCTAAAATTTCTTTGACCATTCTCCTAGGACTTGCATGGCTCCAACTGTAAAAGGGAAGCTTGTAAAGATCTTTACATTTTTCTCTTTCTTTTTATATACTATAGTAAAAATGACACAGATCTTTTTGATGCTTTAAAATCACTCATATTATTAGAGTTGTTGGTTTGTCAGCCAATTTACTTCATGCAAACAAAAACAAATACAAGTCTTTACATAAACACGTTAACCCGAAATTTGGTCAGCTGAAGCTTTGAAGATTGTGTTTTAGTGGTAAAATATTGACCTCACATCATGGTAACTAGCTGTGATGAAAGAGCCTTAAAGTAGGATCTACAACTCCTTGTTAAATATTAAATTCGCGTTTCATCTTAAAAAAATAGAGTTAATTGTAGCATTGGAAATCTGCACACCATGAATTTTATTTCTGTTTTTGATAATTCAGGCACTTGATTGGTTGAAATCATATTATTGGGAACCTCAAGAAGAGGCCATCCCGGTTAATCAAACTGCCGATCTCAGAAAAGAAATTAAGTGCGGTCTACGTGAACTCTCTCTCTCTCTTAAAGCGAAGCAAGCCACCAGATCAAGTTCTTTACAAGTCAAGGGAAAATGTAAGTCTAATGTACTCCATTTTGTTGAATGATGATGCCTTTTGCATCAATAGAAATTATTTCTTATTCTATAGAAATCTCAAGTATATCTTGTACAAGTATTGCTATCCAGTTCAGACATTTTGCAATGGAAACTCCTTTTTAACGAGTTCTTTTATTTGTTAGCGTACTGTCGTGTGTTTCATCGTATGTCAACTAGTTTGATGTCTTTAATTGTTTGACCCAAATAAAAGCTTGATTTCATGTAATCAATTTTACTCCATAGTTTTGGGTTTTGTGTAAGTAATTGTCATTTCTTCTGCAAGTGTTTAATTGTCTATTAAAATAGATGCATTAGATTTTCATTGATGGGTACCTTTCATATTTGAATTAAATCCCTTAGAATGATTTGATGTAGTAGTTGAGAGTACTGTTAAATAGTTAAATAACTTAGTTAGATGCTTCTATATTGAAGTAATTGAATACACAATAAAAAATTAATTATTTCCATTCGTTCATAGGCCATATATATATATGCCCTTCCCTTTAACATTGTTGATCTTTTGATGGAATTTTAAATTTGAAGGTTTTTTTTGTTCACATTTTTTCTTCGTATTCAGAATCAACTTGTATTAATATTGGTCGTGACAACTTGAAGTTTGCACTTTCCTCTTATTTTGTTTTAAGAAGTTGGCCAGTTTCCCAATTTTATATGGTGGCATTTGCCAATGATACGATATTAATTACATTAATTTTCACACCAACATGAAGGTGTTAGACAAATGGATCACTTACATGGGCATAGTAAGTTTCTCTTTCTCCTGGCTGGGAAGACATCACATTTTAAAATTACAGGTAATATTTATTAAATGAAAATTTAAGGAGCCTTTATGGTTGATATGTTTGATGTGATTGTAGCTCAAAATCTCGAATTGAAATACAAGGAAATTGCAAGATGCTGAACAGTCTAGTAAATTTCGGAGTAATGAATTATTTGAGGGGGTGGGGACTGATTTGATTCCCTTTTTAATTCTCCATTGATTGCTGACAAGATTGTGGGATGGTAAATCTTCATCTTAATTAGAACTTGAGGTTTTTTACGAATTCTATAATTTCTCACACATTCCTGTCCAAGCATTGCTAAGTTTGATGATTTCATGCATTTCATTTTCTTTAAGATTATATGGTATTGAGTTGCAAGAAGTTTGGTGTCAGTAAAAGATGTACGACTCTAAAGTTACGTCATTTTTGAGTAACACTTATCTTAGTATCAAATTAAGTCCCTGTTTGGTTTTTTAAAACTTGTAATTTGTCAACTCATTTTCAACCAAATGTTTCATGGGAACTATCTTTTCATCAACTTTTCAACCACACATTTTATCAAAATCTACTAAAAATATTATTTTTAGCTAAACTAAACAGGGGCTAAGAAACTTTCTTATTTTAAAACTTACATATTTACTTATAAGTAAAATTGCTTAGCCAAAACATTATCATAGTATGCTTTCTTTTGTCTTGAATTCAAGGTTCTAAAAGCCACAAGGCGTAGCAATGAGACAAGGCCTGGCCGCGATCCTTATGAGCTGAGGCATCCTTGTTTGATCCCCATTATTTCTAAACTCATTTTTATCCGAACTTATTTTCAACCACATATTCTTCCAATAAAATAATTTTACACGTAAATCCAAAACTTTTTCCTATTTTTTAACCACACATTTTCCAAAAAATGATTATTACAAATTCTATTTTTCAACAAAATGAGGCTCAAACAAAGGCTAATGTGTTTCCTTATTTTTAATTATTTTAAGATTATTAATAATAATTCCTTTTACTTGATTAGTTTATTTAATTTAATAAATAAAATAAAAAAGGCACACGCCTTGTGCCTAGGCTTGCATTAGTCACACCAAAACCTAAGCCTTCATTAGTCATGTTTTTCACCTCCTAGGCTGCATAGGCGGTTAAATAAGGCTGACCAACTTTTCCACACCTTTTCCACTTGTCTGCCTTCTTCATACCTTACGTCTAGGCCCTGTCTTTTAGAACATTGCATTTATCAGTATCCTTTGCCATCACCTCTATCTCTATACTGAATTCCCCCATTATTATGTTTCTTAGTAAGTCGTTAATTTTTTTATGCATATCTTTAGAAATAACACTAATCAAACAGGATTTTAATGTCTCTGTCGGTGGTGGCTATTTGTTTAGGTTCTTAGAAGCAGGTTACCAAATCATTGAAAAATATTCTTCGGTTGTATACTTCCTTTTCTTCAGAAGTGGTATATATTCTCTTGGAATTCTTGCTGAAGGCCTCAGATTCCTCAGATTTTACAGAAGTTGCGGTGGAACCGCAAATCGGCCATGAAAAGCAGCAGACTTTATATGATGACTGGAAATCTGTGGTCTTGAAATTGTCAAATAAAGAACCAGAATTGCTTCTAACCCTCCTTAACGCTGTTCTTGAGAAGATAGAGAGACAGGAAGAAATCATGAGATGCATTATAGGTAACCTGGTTAATTTGTGACATTTTTCAAGCATAATGTTCACTTGTCTATGATTAGTTTTTCTATTTGTTTCTATTATCCACAAAATGATGTTCAATATCATATTATTATTTTTTGGTTAGTTGATAATATTTATGTAGTTGTGTTTTCATCTTTGATCTACTTTTTATGGATCATCAGGTGAACATTGCAGTCTGGATAATTTTGCCAAGTCTCGCCAAATCGAGCTACTTGCTTATTTGTTTGAGTGGCTTGTTGGAAATCTCAAGACACTATATCCCGCCTTTTACAAGGAACATACAGAATGGAAAGATTCTCTGGCAGAATCAAACTTGCCAAAGGAGACGCTACAAGGATTACTACGCAAATGTCTTATGTTGTCTTGTCCTGGCAACAAAAAGCTGATGGATTCGGCCCTTGTTCTTGTACAGATGACAGGAGACAACTCTTTACTTTGTAAGCTAAAAAAGATGGCTTCCTTGTGGTTGTCAAAATCCAACATCAGCGAAGAAGACTCTGTTGATTCTCACATTGAGATCCTTCTTTCCGAACAAGAAGATTTTATTCGTCGAGCTGAAGAGAATTTCAAGTTAATCAGACATCGACAAATGAAGGGCACTGATGTAAAACCTACAGACTCCAATGTGGAAGTTAATAGCCGATGGGTTGTTACGAAGTCATGGAAGCCATGTCCTATAGGCATGCTCCCTCACAATCTTGGCTTCTCAGGCCGTCTTCCGGTTCTCGACTGCAATGACAAGCCCAGAGAAGCTCGAAAAGTACCAGATGGGGAGACGCGTTGGGGACTAAATCGATGTGGTAAAAGGGAAGCTGATTGTCTGATTGAAGAATTGGATAGCGCATTTATTAAGAAAGTGAAGGAGAATGAAGCAGATTGTGAATCTTACGATAAGGATGAGACTCCCTCCGAAGGGGTTATGGGTCGTCTTATGGTCGATGGAGTCTGGAAAAAAGTTACGGAGGAAGAGTTGCTTGCTATTGCATCGACTTTAAGATTCTTAGTTTAGTCACAGCTGTGATGGCTCTCTCATACAGCTACCATCAATTTTGGAACTTATAGAACATCAGGTTAAATAGCAAGAAAATACACTCAGCAATCTCCAAAAGTCAGCTTTTCGGATATCTATTTATTTATTTCGATCTGCAATTCAATATCCTCCACGCAAGATAATTCCAGTATATGGATCGAATTGACTTCACGCAGTCTCCATTTGAAAAATTCTGTGTTATTTTTGCCTCAGATTAGGGTTGTAAACTGTTAAATTTTTTGTGCTTTGGAGAGTTATTCAAATCGAACTAGTTTAAATAGTTTTGTAAATTTCCAAATCAAATCACAAACCAAACCATAATTTGCGATTTGGTTTTTTTAAAAACTGCAGTCTTAGAGATTCTCGAAGAAAAATTTCCTCTAATCCCGAAAATACTTCAATTTATATCTCAATTTTAAAAAATAAAGAAATATTCTTAACTATGAAAGAGATGTTACCAATTGAAAGAGAGTGCACGACAAAGCAAACAAGCAAAATATTCACTAATGATTTTCATAAAGAATACTATTTTTCACAAAGTTCAATTAAATAATATAAGAAAAATGAAAACGCTTAATTTGATTGGTTGAGAAAATCTATAGCTTGCGTATGTTTTTTTACTTGTTTGATATGACCTTGTTTGGCAATTAGCAAGTGAAAATCAGTCATTTGATTAGCAAAACTTTTATCTTTAATTTACTGTAAATCTTATAATTAAGTAGATGAAAATTTAGCTTTGTTTTTTTGGCCTTGAAGCATTTAATTAAAAATCTAAATTGCTTTTTTCAAAATACTTTAATGATTTGGTTTTGTATTCACATACCGCTTTAAATACTATATCCCCGGGTGGTGGAAAACCGACATCGAGATGTCAAACCTTCTCTTCAAAGTGATCTATTGGGAAAGAGAAACTTGCTATTTCTCGAGTAACTTTTATTCGTTGAGCGAAGACTCTTTCACTCGATACTATTGGATCACTAAGATCAATTTCTTACATGCTTGACGGGTGGATCTTGCAGTCAATCTCCCTTATATTCTGTACTTGATGGCTAATTTTTGATAGGCCCCAAGAAAATCTTTTGCACTTCAGTGATCGAAATTTAAACCAAACTATTTTAGAACGATTTATTTCAAGTCAAAATCGAAATGATAACTTTTCGTAAATATAGTTTCAACGCATGTTGACAATATGCTTACAGCCCTACATCAAATTACACATGATACCTAAGTTGGGCATCTAAGCTGCCAAGCAAAAGTTTCTACTTTATTAGTTGGGTTATAGTACCAAAGGTCTCGAGTGAGCCCAAAGTATTGGGCCTCAAGCCCAAAAGTGAGGTATGGGCTTTTCTCTTCAAATTGGCAAGTCCAACTATTTTTTCACAGGCTTTTTAGCTATATACCCTATTTTGTGATTGAGTTCATAAAAATACTAAGGGTGTATTTAATTGTATTTATTTTTTATGAAAAATGTCAATTTTTCATCCAAATTCATACTTTAAAGTGTTTGATTGCTATATTTTTCCATAAAAAATATTTTCTTACTTTTAAAAATATGCGTAATTTTCCTTATTTTTAAGGAAAACATTTTCTTTGGGGAATAAGTTTTTATTTTCCTCAAAATAAGAAAAATATTTTTTTTAAGATATATTTTTCATGTCAATCAAACACAATCTAAGAGTATAAAAAAAAAATAGAGTAGAAAATTAGATCAAACTATTTTTTAAGTTCCGTTCTACGGATAAGACCATACATTATTTCACAAATTAGTATTTATTATTAAAAAACTAATTTAAATTTATTATTAGTATTTCATTTTATATTTTCATGAATTTCGATAACTGGGGTAATATTATTTGAAGTTTAACTTTTAAAATTTACTCCTTAATCTCGTTCTTCTTCACTTTTGCAAATTGCAACCATATTTCCTTCTTCATTCCTGAATTATAATATATATATATGTACTTTGAATTTCCACCGTAGCCATCTCGACATTGAAATTCTAGTTACATCAAAAACCAAATACTTCACATATGTGTGAGGAATTGATGTATGCCACATTAAGCAAATCGTTTGTCACATATTTTTATTTTTTTCAAATTTAACGCTTATAAGTCACACTATAAATTTAACATAATTTTGAGAAAGAGACCTAAGAGGAAACACGGGTCACATTTGACACCATTTTGGGGACGGCACATGACAAACTCGATCCTTTTTGTACATATTCGTCACAACTTAAAAGATAAATAAAATCACATAGACACAAATGTTAAATTACAAAGTGCACACAACATATGATCATAAATACAAATTTAGTCAAATAGAGATGATCAAGTGTTTTAGAGGTCAAAAATAAATTTTATACAAATGGGGGATTACACAACAATGGTCACAAATCCTAGCATTTACAATCACTGGTCATATTGACAGTCGTATTAGACGTCACAACATATGCCAAATCTTTGAGAAGTGAGACAAATAAGTAAGGAGAGAGAATAATCATTTTACTTAAAAGATAGGGTGGAATAAGAGCAGGGAGAAAATATATCTATATGTATATCATGTTTTATCGTCGTATATTTATCAAACTCGATCACATTTTTTTATCTTATATAAATTGATTATTATGCTTTAAAAAAAAGTAAATTTATGAATTATTACCCATTTCTGCAAACTTTCTCAAATTTTAGTATTTGTAAAAACGTGAACTTAAATTATGGTAGTGACAAAATTTTCCCTAATAAGAATCACATGTTGGGTTGGTGGCTGGCATATAATATCTCAAGATCATATTCCCTTACTGTGAATTTTTAAAGCGTTTTGATCTATTTGGACAATTAGCTCGAACCAGTCCAAAATTTGATCGAATTTTGACCAGTTCACTTGAAAATTGTCCAATTGAATTAATTTGATTTATTGCTAACTAGCTGGCTTTTAAAACTCTGGATAAAAAAAAAAAACCCGATGAGCGACTATTTAATTGTCAAAAGTTGCCTTCTGATAAGGTGACATGTTTCCTATCGCGATGAACGACTAAATGCGCTGCTGGTGAAGTAATAATGATGAGATATCCATGTTATTCTGAATGTCGTGCAGTATACCCGCATAACAAAATTTCAAAAGAGTGACAACTTAATCGACAAAAGTCGAACTTTGACATGGCAGCGTGTATGATTGACAGTAAATGTACCACCAATTGAGAAATTTTGAAGAAAAAAAATCATGATTGCGTAATGTCGCCCAAGCAAAACACACGTTTGGCAAGCATGTGAAAGGAGTCTCCCCAATCAAGGGTAGCAAATGTCTATCATTTAGAATAATGCTTTTTGGCACTTATATTAAAATATTAGTTTAGGTGGCACTAATATGACATTAAATGAAATGTACTATTAAATAAATCATTCGGCACCACTTAGAGCTACATAACATTACATTTAATTGAGTCGTTATATAGCGTCACATAAATTGATATTGTAGTATCAATGATACTAAATAACAATACTATGTCGTTTAAGCTTGATGCCCAACAGGCGTTGTTTAAGGAAATATTTCCATTTGTCATCTCATTGAAATCGCTCATTAGAGCAAGGATATTTTTACTAAGCCACTGTTTGGTTTGATTAAAAATCAAAATTGTAATAGATTTGATAACAAGTAATTAAATGCATGTTTGAAAGGGTGATAAAAGTTGTAGGTCCTATAAATGTATTGTTTACAATAAATTTGAAAAAATATGAATTTTAAATAATTGGAACCAAACGCAACTTAATAGTCGGAGTCAAAACACGAGAGCAACCCTACCCTTTTCCAATGGCAGATTTTGAACTTCCTTTAGGCAAAATGAGCTTGGCTAAGCAATATCACTAAGTTTAAGTGCATGTTTGTCCATGCCAAAGAAGTTTACATACAAGTAGTTTTACTTAGCCCCCGTTTGGTTTAGATAAAAATTATTTTTTATTAAATTTTGATAAAAATTGATGAAATATATTATTAAAAAATTATGAGTACAAAAAATACGTGATTGAAAATAAGTCAGAGAAAAAAAAAAGAAACTTCGAAAAATGAGGGCTAAACATAAACCTAATATTTTGTTAACAAAATAAAAAAATAAGTTCAAATTTTTTATTTATTTTTTGTCAACCATCCGGATCCAATATGACCACCCGGAAAACAAAAACAGGATCTTGTGCGTATTGCTTATAAAAATGAGAAAACCCAATGGCCGCCGACGTAATTTTGTACACTCTGAGGGTCAAACTCTGAAACCCCCAAGAAAATATCTTCTCCTCCCTATAAAGTCCGAACGTCTGGAAGTTTCTTTCTGCGTCAGATTCTCTCTCGCTATCTTGCGCCAGATATTTTCAGCCCAACATTACCCCTCTTTCCTTACAAATTTGCAAATTCTCCTATTCAGTTATGTGCATTGCTTTGCTTTCGTGTCAATTTTTTTTGCTAAAATCTACGAATGCTTGAGCAAGCACAATCCATTGCTGATTGTCCGTATTCGGCAGCCTTTGATTATAAATCGTGGCACTGTTTTCTCAAATTCACTCAGTGAAAGTTGAGATTTTGGATTCCTAGTAGAAGAATTCGGTATGGATCGAGGAGGAGGTTCCAAAGGATCGTGCTATTACTCCGTGCTTGGAATCCGCAGGGATGCCTCCTTCTCTGACATTCGCTCTGCTTATCGCAAGCTCGCCCTGGTAATTCCACCTTCCATAAGCCTTCGTTTTCCAATTAATGCATTATTTTGCTGTTGTCAATGAATTATGAATATGAACTGATTTTTTGTTGTTAAAGAAATGGCATCCAGATAGGTGTTCGAAAAACTCTTCGGACGTCGGAGAATACAAACGCCGGTTCCAGAAAATCCAAGAAGCCTATTCAGGTTGATACAAAAAAAAAAAGAAGGAACAAGTGAATTTCTGTCATTCATTTCGACAAATTCTTATGCAGAATGGGTCAACGTCGTATAATCTATTAATAATGCAGCAAATTGTGATGTTAACTTCTTGTGATTTTTTTTCATGTTGAATATTTCCGTTGCGGCGGCGGCTGGTGGCAGTGCTGTCTGATCAGGGGAAGAGATCAATGTACGACGCCGGATTCCTCGATCTGTTTGAGGAGGATGAGGTGCGCAGTATAAATATCTTAGATATTTTCGCCCGTCTCATTCTACCCATGTAGTTAAGCATGGCTGAAGGCAATCATTGAACATGCGACGCCGTTTTATATTCCCTAGTTCCTCCTTTCTTTGTTTTAAAGCAGTAACATTTCAAGTTCATTGTGCTTCGTGCATATAAGATTGTACTTTTTACGGTTTTTCACAACTTACAATTTTCATTCTTTTTTTTCTACTCATTTTCAATCTCACATTCTTCAATAAAATAATATTTTTCATCACATTAAATTTTTTTTTTTCAACTATACATTTTTCATCAATTCACTATTTCAAAATACATTCTTTCAAAATTATTCTGTACAAAATTATTCTGTACAGACAGATGAAGACAAGGTTTTAACAAGAACATCACATCTGTACCAAGTAAAAATAAAAAATCTACATTGGAATTCGGAGTCTCGTTATCACTCATTTATTAAAAATTGTATGTGACAAAAGATATTTTATTAGCAGCCTATTTTACTTATTTTTTAATATTTTTTTAGTCTAGACTCCGACTCTAATTAAGCTCGTGTTTGATGGTCATTATTTTGATAAAATAGAATTGAACAGTGATTTTATGAAGAATATATGGTTTAAAAGTAGGGAAATTTTTTGAATTTAAGTGAAAAATATTTTATTGTATAATGTATGGATGTAAATGTGTATGTGAATTAACGGAATCCCTATCTAACAATGGAATTTGATGCAGGGCATGGGTGATTTTCTGCATGATCTGATGAATATGATGGAGGAAAATGTTGGTGCTGAGGTTTGGAATTTCTTACATTTTCAAGGGTCGAAATTCTAAGTTTCAATGGGAGATTTGTTCTAATTTGTAAATTATATTTTTGAAGGAGGAGAGTCTAGAGGATCTGCAGAAAACATTTGTGGATTTGTTCGGTGAGGATTTGGTCAACATGATGCAGGAGACTGATGATCGAACGGTGAGAAAGAGGTCACGTGATCATGGAAACAATGAAAGGGTTAAACCAAAACGTACTACCAATGTTTAGACTTTATGCCCCATCCTATCCTTTTGTACAATTACCAATCAAATGTGTTCTTTTGGGTAGATTAGGTAAGTTAAAAAGTACTGTCTTTTAGATTTTTTTTAGTGTGTACTGTTTGATGGGTTCCAAGACTTTGGTAGCGTAATGAAGTTACTTTCCTTTGGCTATTTAATTACGTTTCTTTGAAGTAAATTATTGTTGGTTAAATAAGACAATTAATATTAATTAGTTTTGTGAATTCAAGCAAGTAATAGATGCTAACTATGTAGCTTTTGTTTGAAAGTCTTCACCTTCCCTCACTTATATTCTTTTAACTTTTTAATCATATTTTTATCGCCAATCATCGATTTACCTGCAACATCTTATCTCAACGATGATTTCTTCAAAACTCTCAATTAGGACGACATAAAAAAGACTTATGCTGTTCATTATAATTTTAAATAAGCGGAAAATTTCGATAAAATATTTATCTTTATTTTAAAAGTTATATTTGGACAGAAATCCTGAACAAATATGATAAAAATTTTGGGATATAAATGCGGAAGAGAAATGTTTGAAGAAATTCATTGTGATTAAAATGTTGTGCAAATTCATAATAACTTTTGAAATACAACCTCTAGTTTTAAAAATTATTGGAGCCTCCCTTATTAGCTTAAATTCTTCATTTGCTCTTTTCTATCAAGCTAAAAAAATATTAAATTGTGTCTGCTTTCTTAATATTTATTAAAATTAATCTTTCTAATCTAATTTTATAAAAGAAGGAATAAAATTGATCCAAAATTTTAATGTGCATCAATAGAATATTTGAACAGAATATATCATGAGAAATAAGATATGATAATTAATTGAAGATTAAAAGTAAAAATGCAACAAAACATCCTTAATGTGGTTCGCATGTAAGCAAACATCTTGGCTAAAGAAACAGAACCGAACCTCGTCAGCCTCGAGAGGCAAAGCGAATTGCTAGTCTGTTTTCCTTCAACAAATTGTATTCCTCATCCCTCAACACCCACTTTAAAGCGGATAAAAGAGGGGCTTGCATACCCCTTTGGGGGTGGTCGAGTTAGTGGAGCACGTAAACGCGAAGATTTAAGGTCACGAGTTCGAATTCCCTATCAACACTTCCTCGGTTGAGCCTATCGCACCGGGCTTGCTTAGTGCGGTTTATCTCTCATATGTGATTTGCGGGCTACTGCACATGAAGCGAGGTTTACCCAGTACGCACTCACGAGTAGCGGATGCAGGGTTCCTACGTCCAAAAGAAAGGGTGGGGATCATTTCAAAAAAGACAAGAACCTTGTAATTCATATTTCTTGCCACATGATATACCTTATTTGGAGAAACCATGGAATATTTAAAGATTCTTGCGTCTACATTGTAATGCAGGAGCACGCTTGAAAATAGAGTGTGTTGAATTAATATGAGGTGGATTCTCGAGCTTGATTTTAGGTGATACAAGTTAAATTGCATTCGTGCCAATCATTTACAGCTTCTGGATGAAGTTTGACAATAACCTATATCAAATGGTGAGAGATCTACTGCCATGTATGCAAAAATCGTCATGAAGGAAACAGAATACAACAAAGATCGACTTGTGACAATGAACGAACTAATATACGGTCGACACGTGTCCAGAAGGTTTGAAAGGTCATAAGTAAGGTTCACTTTAGTCCCGTATAAATAATACTCGATGGAAATTTCAAGAAAAACAAAATTAACATTCAAACACTAGTCAATCCTCTTTCCATTTATCTCACTCACAATCAAATATATTTTTTCGATAATTATTTTTACACAGGACTGATAGTGGGTATTCAGTTGTAATGAAAATTGCAGGCACTTGTTAAGCGTAAGAAAGTTGAATCGAGTCGGTTTGAAGAGACGAGTCCATATTTGACTTAAACTCTTATAAGTTTTCAAGTCACGTCGAGTGTTAAATTATGACACTGAAACGAACAAAAATCCGATGAAATCCTAGATTTAACCACAATAAAGGTCATTTTCGAAACTCCAAAAGTTCTATAGTTGATTGGGTATAAGAAATCCGATGAAAAAAAATCGCCATATCTACTAACAAAATCCTATACTATAATGTAACGCACATTGTAATGTTTGGATATTGACTAAAAGTGCCAAAATTAAAGAGCCTTTGTTGCAAATAAGGCTAAGTAATTGAGTTGATCCCTTATGAATCCCTCGTGTATTTGTATTTCTATATCCAACTAAATCCCTCCTGTATTAATAAGATAAAATCATAAAGAAAATACCTTTAACATTATAGAAACGAGTTATGTTGTGCCAGGAGCACTTGTGCCGTCTTTCCAAAATCAGTTTCTAACAACAAAATCGTTTTCAAAATTTTCGTTAAATCATCACATGATCCTCATAGAAACATGTATCACTTCAAATTCTAGACACCAATCTAAATTAGAAAAATCGAATCTAATCGTATCGAACTTAATAAAGTTGGACTTATATAAGGCAATATGATGATATCTTAGCAGACATGTTGACGGTTTTGTTGTTTGAGGATTGATTGTACATATTATAACAAAAAGGCAAAGAATATCTTGCTCTTTCTTAAAAGTTGGGAAACCAATTTGCTACTCGAGCATATGTTGAAGACCAGTCGTGCCATTAAGTTCTCATAATATTATCCTGCATCAATTAAGCTATTCGTACATTCAAATTGTACATCTTTGTTAACGTTGTGTGATGTGTAAAAAATCTTATAATCTATTTGAATAAGTGTAATTCAAATAAATGGTCACTTCACAATGTTTCAACAAACGTGTAAGTGTAGCATGATTGTACATTGCATTCGACAGTCCTAACTTTTAGACTGATTACTCGCGGCTTCCTTTGCCCGCGCCCCATCTGAATACATCTACTTCCTTGTACATGATGTTGAGTATCCAGTTTGATTCTGTTGTTAATTCCAGTTAGGACGAAGTATTTGGCCCCTTCTTCATGCCTACTCATGTTTCACTCGCCTGTTAATCGATAAAAAGAAAAAAGGAAGTACAAAAGAATAGGAAACCGAGTATATAAGAGCTTTAGTCCAGCTCTTGTGTCAACTGATTTGTGTAAACATGCTCTTCATTCTTCCCCTTTGAGAATATAAATTAAAGACGTGAAAAGGATAAGTTAAACAAAGTAATTATTTAAACAACTAAAAGGAAATATTATTCTGAATTGAAACTTCACAGACTTGAACATGGATGTGAAAACTGCACTTTCTACAAGCACGAAATTTACATTTGGTGCATGAAAGACCACATAACAACAATACAACACATTACTGAGTAAACTAAGGTAGCATCCGGAAGCTTAACATAGACACTTGCCATTCCTACCACCGGCAAATCTTCACGGACACTTTATCTACACCCCGAATATCCTTACATGAAACTCTGTACGGCATCCCTTTGCTGCACTTACAGTAATGGGTAATATTACGACTCTCAATATATAGACTATTATACAGATATAACCTGTTGCTAGAGAGAGCTCGACTCCTATGCTTTTGTGGTCATATATCTAAGGATGGAACTAGAAAAATTTACATATAGCCGTAGAGTTGCTTCCATTTTCTTGCAGCCACGTTCCTCCTAACCAAATGCCACTTAACCACAGCCAGAACCTTACACCATCTTGTTTTGTGCTTCCTGTTCCTGGGGAAACGAATTCCATGATTGGGAGAGAAAGTGTCCATTTCTTGGGTGGTTGAACCCAGAAACAATTCATTCCCTTGGAATGCTGAGGACTTAACCAGAAGATTATCGGCACTTGGATCGTTAATTGACATATTTGAGCCCACATAGTTACCTCCAGAAGCCCAAGTATCTGCTCCCATATAGGATTCGCTCTGAGAATTATTCATTCCAAAATTGTTTCTGGACGTCGAATTAAATCCTTGCATTTGACAAGAACTCTCTCCAAACGACGCTTCAAATGGACTATATTCTCGTTCCACTTCGTAATTATGTAGTGAAATTGTTGGATGAGCAGGGTTTATCTGCATTTCTATTTGATACGTGAAGAAAAAATTTCTCAAGAGTCAAATCCAAGATAATTTACAGGCTGAGAAGAAAAGGCAACAGAGAGAAGGGTTCAACGGTTAAGTTACCTTGTTGAACTGGGAAATTAGCATACTGCACATACGAAGTAGGATAGTTAGGATTGTCCACTCCCACACTAGGCAATAGCATCGGGTAGCCAACAGCTGATTGATCATTGATGGGCACCAAGTCCTTTAAGTTTCTATAAGCATGCTGCTTCAGATTTTCCACCACTTGCTATCCATAAAATAGGGATGTCAAATTAGTCTCATATTAGAATATGGAACTTCTGGACCCAAAAAAGGCTTTTCTGCAACAAATTTGCTACTGCTAAAATGGGATGCAGTACTTATTAAAACATACACACACGGGCCATTAAATTCTCAAATGTTTGATGTCAGCAAAGTCGTAAGCAAAATAACAATTACTGAAATGACTTATTTCATGCACTGAAACAGAAGCACTCCACTTGAGCCAGACAAAGAAAAATCAGAAAAAAGGTTGAGGCTGAAGATACCAACCATCTGATATACGTTGAGTTTATCCAAGGGAAGGTAATTTTGTCCATCAAAAGTAGCTCCTACAAGCTTGTAGACGCAGTTGAATAAAAGCTTAATTTCATGTGCACCAACATACAAGTACAAACTGTAGTCCAGATTGCAAGTTGTAGCATGCTCGATGATTGTATCCCAAGTCTTCTTGTTTGAGATGTTGAGTATCTACACTTCAAAAATGTTGTCTTAGATGGTTCCCCTAAAGAACTTGTCAAGAACACAGATTCCTATCCATTTAATGTCTCAAAGATGATATCATGAATGAGTGTCTTACGGTGCGTAGTGAAGACTGGTCTCTGGAGTACAACCTCAAAAAGTCTCTGACAGAGGATATACCATTCTGAGCCAACCTTTTATGGGATGGACCATCTTTAGCTATCTTTACCAAGCGCCATACTTCATCGTCCAAGGATGGAGGGTAGTGTTTCTGGTATGCTGAAAAACATGATATATCAATAAATAATTTGTCCATGTTTAACTGAAAATATAGATCACTTAAAATTTCGAGGGTTCAACTGGAAGCATAAAATCCTAAGTTAGCAACTAAAGTTACTAAACAAATGCTTCATTTTGTTTCCCCAAAACTTAACCTCAAGGAAATTACTATAAAAAGCTTCAAGAAAAATAAAAGTAATAAATCATCCTCTTCATTAATCAAACATCACTAATAGGGGAAAAATGGTTCAGAAGAAATACTTACACTCTCCGCGGTGATCTTTTACTTTGAAGGCTTTGCTTATTCCTTCCCTAATAGTGGAATTAGCATTCACTTTTGCACCCAACCTAAATCTCCCACTCCTAATCCAGCTTGAATTATCGGTGAAGTTGGCTTCACCAATATAACCTACTCCCTCTTTCAAATGGACTGTCAATTCTCCAGTCAGCAATGGCCTTTTTCCTTCTCTATTCGGAACAACTTTACTCTCAAACTCTGTCTCTGTCCAGTTGTTTTGATCATCGGGACTAAAATCACCATCAAGAACAACAACATCGACCTTTAGTGAAGATAGGGGTCCCAATGTTATTATGCTATTAGAACGAGAATCATACAGAACTATTTTGACAGGTCTTCTGTCCTCGGATAGTATCCTATTGCCCGTGAAAATGGTATCAGGCAATTCACAATCAAAGCGCAGCTGCCACGTTCTAGATCCAGAGTTCTCGATTTGATTTTTTGAGGGTCTACAAGAAACAATTATAGCTACGTTTTAGATTATATAATACATAGAATGGTCAGGCTTGAGATGATTGATAGATGTACTAACCTCAGAAATGGATGGATTGCACGTTCAACCTCTTCTCGCACCTATTAAGACAATAGAATAGGGAATATATGAAGTCAAAATATGAGCTCTAACTAGCAAATTTCAGTCATTTCTTGTCTGAAAAAAAATCATTTTTTTTAAAGGTACTGAAAAACAACAATTAAATGAAGAATCCAGTATATAAACATAATTAACTGGTAAAAAGTGCAAAACCTTCCAAAATTTATGTGAAAGAATTGAGATGTGGCAACCAAACTTCAATTTCATAAAGGAATAACCAGAAGTGTATAAACAGAAGGGAAATATTTCAAATCATCAAAATCTTGTCAACTCATAAGGTTCATTTATTAGCATTAAGCCACGAACGCATGATATTTCACAAGTATAAAGGTAAAATCTTCTTCAATACAATAAAAATACGATGAATGAGACTTAAAAAGAACAAAAGATCATACCACATTTCGAAAGAATGGTTCAAATTTATGCACAAATTCTTCAACAGCCTGACTATTCTCCAACTCTCCGAAAGCACTGCACGTACCAAGTATAACAGAAACAAAGTCAACAAACAAATCAAGAATTCAATCATCTAACACAATTACAAACATGTCAAGTACTAATCCACCCACGTTGCAAGAAAATGCTGACGTTTAAATTCGCGAGTCGGAAGTTCAGAACCTTCCTCACCCCCTTCACTAACTGGTCGTTTCAGCACCATCAAAAACCCAAATTCACAAGCTTAAAAGAACTTATTTTAGAAATAATCTAAACTGCCCAACTTCCTCTCCTTTAAATAGAAATCAGCAGTGATCAATTTACAAGAAACTACACAGGAAGCTTCTATTTGTGATTTAAAAAAACACATCACAAAAGTCAAGCACATATGACATACGTTTATAGCAAAAAACAAAACCCTTGAATCATCATCTAACATTAGCCCACAAACCCAATGTGTTTGTGTGTTGGTTTATAAGGGTGGGGGGTGTAGGCTTGTGGGGTCTGGTATTAAATTTCTTCGATGATCAAGATTTCAGAAAATTGATCATATAAAACAGATTTTTGACACGCTTCATTATAGTTAACATTGTGTGTGTCTTGACTGAAACAACATTAATTAAGATTCTACCAACTAAACATCACAATCAATTGAACAAGCGCGTAAAACCTGAAAGCTAATAATGGAATAAAAATCTAGGAAATCACTAAAACAAGTATAACGAGAAAAAAATGAGGTAAGAGAAAGAAAAACACGATAAACCAACGCGGAGTGGCTGACTAGTTCGATGGTGAGAGATGGGTGTTATATATACAAATATACATATATACCTGCGGAGTAAAACAGAAGCTCGGCGGAAAATTCGACGCGGCAAAGCCCACGTAGGAGAGAGAGGGTGGCGCATTTAGGTGAATAAGCCGTGTATGGCCTTATAATTTTAATGTTTTTTTTTTTTCTTTTTTGCCCTTTTGAACCGCACATTCTTTAATAAATTTAAATCAACGAGCAACTTAATCCCCTGTCAACACTTTCTCGGTTGAGCTCGTCGCAATGGGCTTGCCTAATACGATTTATTTCTCATGTGTGATTTGCGGGCTACTCCACATAGAGCGAGATTTACCCAGTACACAATTAAGAAGCGGCCGTGGTTTCTACGTCAAAAAAAAAAAAAAATTAACGAGCAACTCTGCTAGGCGAGTCTAGGTGGCATCCAAGTCTTTCAAAAATAACCAGTCAAATCCCAAACCCTCTAATCTTAATATTGACATCCTAAATTTTTTAATAAATGTGCATCGTAAACCCTCTAATGATTTCTCTAAAAATCCGTTGATCAAAAGTCAAATGTCTAATATTAATTTAACCAATTTTAATGAGGGCAAAATAATCTTTTAATATTTTTTAAACTAAGCAAATAATTAGTCAAAGAGAGATCGGATATTTGAATTTTTTATTAATTGACATATTTTGAATGAAAACTGTTGATGTCATTTCGACGCATATTTATTAAAATATTTGGGATATATGTGTTAAAATTAGAAGGTTTAAGACCTGGTTGCATATTTTTAAAATAATCTGGAACCCCTACTCTAAATTTCCCTAAAATTAAAAGCCAAAAAAAGACTTGCAAAGTCTCCCTCTGTGTGTGTAGGTGTGTGTGTGGGATGGTCTTTTGTGGTGGTGTGGTTGGGTTGCGATACTTTGACAATTTGCCCAAAATTATGATTTTAAGGGTCCGTAGTCAAAAGTTGATTTTGATATTAAAAAGCTTTTGAATTTGTTGGAGTAATTTTTTGAAATAGTTTACGTAGCGAAAAGAATTTTTAAACGAATCAAATCTAAGATGATTTCCTCGTGAAACTTTCGAATCTTTTAACAAAAGTAAAAATATATGTAGAAGATATGTCAAATGGACTCTAAGTAGTGAATCTTGAGGAATCTCGAGGAATAAGTGGTTTAAAAATAAGTAAATGTCATGAGTCCAATGAAATGCGTCAATAAAATTATAAGCAATTATGATTTTTTTACAAACTTAGAAGTCAAACATTCACTCGAAAAAAAAAAATTTCTAGTATTTAAGCAATGGATGATAGTAAACTAATTAGATAACTAATTAACATTTTTTTTTTTTTTTAAGAAATGTGGAGAAAAAACTTTACCAGAGAAGCTCAGACTAAAGTTTATGATAAACATTCTTCTTATAATTATATAACAATTATTTATAGGAGGATGATTATATAACAATGAATAATGAAAATAGAATAACAGTTGGATAGTTAGAACACGGGAGGGCGTGAAATTTTTATATATCACGTGCCTACTTTTATGTAACATTTTCGGTGACATAATTATTAGAGCGTTGGCGGATTTTTAGGAGTTATTGATTTTTCTAGTCAAAATGTCTGATCGAATTTAGTTTATATAACTTTGGTTTAAGTACCGTGTTGGTTATTTGCCTTGTTCATAAACAAGTAATATCAAGTCGGGTGAATATTTTTGTAAATTTTTTTTCGAGATTAACATTTGTTTGCTGTTTAATTACAAATTTCGAGTTGGTACATGAAAGGTAGTGTAATGATAATGACAATTGAAAATTGGATACTTACGAAAAATCACACGAAGACAAGTTGCATTTAGCCTTTGAATTTCAATCCAAAGTCTTTAGATACATGCATAGAGAATAGGAGGTCAATTTTCATACTATGCGCGTTATAAAGAATTTTTCTTTGTGAAAAATTGAATTCTTTATGAAATGTTTTAAAGAAAACGTAACAACCTAATATTTTAACAGAAAAAAGAGGACTTATGACCTTTTAAATTCATTGATTTGATAGCCAAAATGTTGTTTCATTTACTTTTTATTTTATTATGTTACTATCGTCGAGGAAGTGAATGTGCATTCACGTCAGTTGATAACTTTCAATGTCCCTCCAACATTGCCTAGAAAAGAGGTTTTGTTAAATGTAACTATTACATCAGAAGACAAAAAGAGCATAAGATTTGAATATTTGTCTTTATTATTGTTTGTTTAGTAGGAAAGACAGGTAATTATCAACCACGTTGGTACAAACTTTAAGAAAACTAATGTTACTTTTTAAGTAACAAATGTTACTTGGCCCGGTTTAGTCATAAAAGTTGATAGAAAAGGTGCAAGTTAAATTTTTAAGTTAGCCTACAACTTTTATCTAATTTTCAGTATCGCCTTTTAACGGCTTATATCAAAATCTATTGAAAATATTATTTTTAGTAAAACCAAATAGAAGCTTAATGTCAAAGACTCAAAATAAATAATTTATTGGTTTTTAACTTTGACTTAGGCCGGACGCGATTTGGTTTGGATCGGTTACGACTTCAACCCGAAACCAAAACCAAATTAATCGGTTTTGATGGATTACATCACAAACCAACACAATTTAACTCTTAAACTGAACCGACCCAAACCAAAACGGTTTGGTATGATTTTGTTTGATTTGGTTCGATTAGTGGATTTGTACTTATAGTCCAAACTGGATTTTTATAAAAAGTAATTGTCTGAATTTTGGGTCTACTTATATTATAAGAACTAAAATAACTAAATAGCTTTATATAATAAGAACTATTGAGTAATGAATAAAATTAAATCAATAGAAAATTAAAGAATTTTTTTTTTATGTATTAAATATCCTGCCTGCCTAAGGAGGGGGAAAAATACTAAATATAACATAATGAGCTTATGAAAGGAAATTTTTAGTGCTATTACTTATTGGCAACATCATATATTGAAGGGAATCGAGATATAATTATGAGATTATTGCTTATCTTTGAATTTTTATTTTTCTTAAAAAAAACATAAAAGGTAAACATAAGTAGGTTGAGTTTGTTCGGTTAACCAGCGGTTTGATGTTTTAAATCATGACTGAACCAACACATCATGGTTTTGCAAAAATAAAAATTACATGTGTCAAATCGACCCAAATTGACCCGAGTTGGTTCAGTTTGATCGATTTTCCGATTTTTTTGCTCGCGCCTGCTTTGACCAATAGTAGAATGATTTATTTTAAAGCTTACTTCATTACATATGAGTATATTTACTTAATAGTGAATATTTTAAACTTTGCGAAACATGTATTAAGCTTGAAGGGTACAGAGTAAAAGTATTGAGCAACTTCGTGGATTATTAAACACCAAAAACTATTGCGATATTTTCCAGGAAATAGTCGCGTTGGACATTGATCCAATTTAGCCAGCGTTGTTTTTGACTTCTTGTGTCTGAGAAAACTATTTCCATTAACATCAGAATAATGATATTTATAGTCACTATTTATCGTAGGCTATATTTGTGGCGATTCATGTGACGACGAACATTGCATACACTTGGAATTATTCATTTTTAATAAATTCTTAGTTCAAGTCTCGTAATTTGAGCTTGTTCACTTTTGAAGTTGTCATCCAAATAATAGAGTTCATCAATCATCCTAATACAACCAATCATTTTTTTCGAATGTCGATCATGAAACCATAGTGAGAATTAAGAAATTTGACAACATAGTTAGCCCTGTTTGATGGCCATTATTTGACGGAATAATGATTTTAGGAGAATACATAGTTAAAAAGTAGCAAAAAAATTTAAATTTATGTGCTGAATATATTATTTCGTTGATATGTGATTGAAAAAAAAGTATGTTGAAAAAAAAGTTTTGAAATAATAGTTGTCAAGCAAATGTTTAGACTCCTCCGTGGATCTTTTATAACTTACAAAAGATTGCATGAAAAAAAATTACACATAAAAACGGATCTTAAAACTAAATCTTCTAATATGCTATCGAACCTCTTCCTGCAATCGGGGACAGACTACCATAATCGATACAATTTTTTTAATGACTAGAACAAGGAGATTATGTGCTAAATAAATATGACAAGCAGCTAATTTAGGTAATTGGCAACTGACATTAAAAAATCAGAATGTTTGGTTGGGTCTGATTTGGTTAATTAAATTGATGCTGCGGCTAAGCTTTTACAATGTAATTTTATTTTTTAGAAAAATACCATCACAATTTTGATTCAATTCTAAAATGGGTTTTAAATGATCGAAGTCTAAATCAAAACATTAAGCGAACCAAAATTAACTATTTTTAAGAACAATTTCAGTACGAATTGGAAGATTTTGCTTAAGGCTCGTTTAGCACGACTTTTAAAAAGTCAAAATAAATTTTTGAGACTCGAAAGTAGCATTTGGAGCATTTCTCTAATTTTATAAAAGTGTTTCTTCTAGACAGTAGAGTTTTTAGAGGAAAACAATACTCTCAGGAAAAGAAGTTCCTCTAAAAATCAGATTTAAAAAAAAAAAAACAATAATATAACTTTCTCCAAAAGTTCGAGAGTAAAAGTACATAATAAAAGTAAAAGCAAAACATTATATCAAACGAGCCCCTGCACTCCTTATCTTCATGGATCGTTGAGTATCTTGAGTTTACTGGCTGACCCCAATCTAAATTTAAATTTAAATTAAAGTTAATAATTAATTTTAATAATATATTTCATAATATTTACAACTTTTTAACTTTTATTTAAATCTATTGAAAATTCGATATTAATTCCTACCAACCAAAGGCAAAATCACAATAAATTTGAACTTTTTTATTTTCTTACTATCTCGCGACTCACTCCCTCACGATTTTTACAAAAACCTAACCCTTTCTGATCTTTTAAACTTTGTTTATAATAATTTTACAAATTATCACATCTACTACAAATTTTCTCTTCTCAATCAAAAATTTAACTAATTAGAATCTAAATTTCCATTTTCTCCTGTCAAATTGTGTATATAAAATGTGTCTAAAATGATTGTGTCAAATTCGACTTATATAACTAACGAATTATGTTTATTTGATTGATTATTAGTATTGAATATTGATTATATGTTTTTTTTTTCTTTCGATTACTTGAATTGATTGTTTATATCAAATACACTATAAATTCTTTAAATGTAAGTATGTGTTTTCTTGTGATTGACAAAATATTAATAAAATAATTGTTCGAAAACAAATGGACGAAAACGATAAACAAAATATTAATGAATGAATGTTTTTTAAATGTAAATTTGTATTTTTTCGAGTTAAATATGAATCATTCAAAAATCAAGAACAAAGTATTCGATTTGTACAGTATTTGATCGTGCCCCTAACTCAAAATGTCTATGTCTGTCATTGCTTGAGTTATACAACCCATCCTGACACAACTCGTCGTAGTTTGGTTTTGAACCTCGCAATTCAGGATGCCCCGGCTTCAATTATTCTAAAGTACTCCTTAATTATTGTCAAAGTACATGGATTTTTTTACGGAACTCTTTTCGATGTGTGATCACATATGATTGGTGTCGCAAAAATACTATTCATTTAAAATACCATAAGTACATGATTCGTTAACAAGTAGTAAAGTATATTTTGAGTCCAAATATCGTTTCCACAGAGATTGTACTAGTTTAAATTAGAATGAACTTAGTATTAATTGATACCAATTAAAATTTGTGACTTTTTTTTATATAAATAAATTGTGATATAACAATCTACTTATAAATGCAAGATCTAATTTAATTTAATTAAAATAAATGTATGATTATAATTAAATGCAAGTTTTATAAAAATATGATCATAAAAAGTGTATTAGGATCCCAAATTCTCTTTAACCATGAACTTATACATTTGACAACAACACAATTATAAAGACCAATATTCATAATTTATTTAATTATCTCTCTCGAATAGAATTAAACCTATTTTTATATATGACCCAACTATATTTCTAACGGATGCGAACATACGAAGTACATTAAAATTTTATGAATATTTAAAGACCACGTAAAGTATATCGGTATATTTCTATTATCTATCGAACTCTATGACAATTGTGACTATGCCTAACTCATTTTCAATCTCTCAAAAGTAAAATAAGTCTCAAGATCCATACAATTAGTGATTGTGACTGGTGGTGGATTGTGAAGCTTGTTTGTGGTGTAAGCGGATTTGTTTGTGGTGACCATTTGAGATCAACTATGTGTTTACTGTGATTGATTGTGACCAATTTTATGTTAATTGTGACCGATTGTAACTGGTTGTGACCGATTATGTGTTAATTGTGACTGAATATGACTCGTTGTGATCAATTTCGTATTAATTGTGATTGGTTGTGACTTGATCACATAACGTCACAATTAAGATTAACTTGATCACAGACAGACACACTGAATACAAATTTGATCACAATTAATTACGAATGAAACATCGTGACCTGATATTTTTAATTTTTGAAAGATTTTTGCAAGGTAGGGGTGAGGTAGGTGGATCCATGGATTGGGGGGGGGGTGTGATTTTCAGTTTCTAATTTCTGGAATTTTTTTGGAAGGTGGGGTGGGTCCTGGGGTGGTGAGATTTTCAGATTTGAATTTCTGAAAATTTTTGGTAGGGTAGGGTAGGGTGGGGTGGGGATAATAAATTATATATTATATATATTTAATTGGAATTGACACATGAAATTTGAAATAATTTAACAATTTTGTTAATATTGAAATGTGATTTTAATAGGTAGGATTTATACACAGTCCCTATAATTATTTCATCCACCCAATTGTTTTGTCAAATTGGGATTCTAAATTTTCCAAATATAATGAAGTCCAAGCCCAATTAATTTGAGTCACAATCCAAGTGTCAAAGCCCATTTTGATAACAAATTCCACCTCCTTCCTGCCATATTAAATTGTAATTTGCACCAATGTCCAACAATATTTTAGAATGTGCATTCAAGCCCTCAACCTAATTAATTGGGCAACCAATGTCCTTCTTTAGTTCAATTCAAGCACTTCGATTTCCAAACTATGAAATATTATCCTCAAACTTTTATCCGACGACCATTTTTTATTCTTTATTTTCCAATTACTTCGAAACGGATACACGACAAAAAAAAAAAATTAATTAATGCGAATTAAATAAAATTCAATATTTTGAAGACATAAAAACTTATTAATTTGTGCATAAAACGCACTCATAGAATTTTCTGTCCATCTTTCAATCAATTCACTATTTCAAAGTTTTCTGTCATTAGCATGATTAATTTACTTTTTGTAGAAGAGAGCCAAACACGTGCAAAGTAATTTCCAGGTAAAGAAAATGTCGACCAGTCTCCCACCTCCTCCGCCGGCCACCACGAAGAGCAACCTCTTCGCCTCTGTGGATATGGGCACAAACTCCTTCAAGCTCCTGATCGTTAGCGCTGATCCCTACTCCGGTCGCTTCCTCACTCTAAACCGCATCAAAGAACCCGTACTCCTTGGCCTTGACACCACTACAACCACCGCTAGGTCCACCATCTCCGCCCCCTCAATCCACCGTGCAATCTTCGCCCTCCTGAAGTTTCAGCAAATTCTTCACTCCCACCGCCTTCCCTCCTCCAATACCCGCTTCGTAGCCACCTCTGCCGTACGCGAAGCCTCAAACCAGACCCAGTTCCTCGATTCAGTCCGCGAGACACTTGGACGTCCGGTAGAAACCCTCTCTGGCATCGAAGAGGCCAGCCTCATTTACCTTGGCGTTCTCCAGTTCTATTCGGTTTTCCACTCTACGGTTCTTACAATTGATATTGGTGGGGGCTCTACTGAATTCACCGTGGGTTTTAAGGGAAAAGTGCTGTTCTCTAAATCATTGAAATTAGGTCATGTAACTTTAACCCAAAATTTCACCTCAATTACGAGAATGCGAGAACACATTCAGAAAGAGATCGAAAATTCTGGTTTAATCAAGAAAATTAAGGAGTTTAAGATAGATGTAGTGATAGGTTCCTCGGGTACAATCAAGGCAATTGAGAAAGCTGTTTGTAAAGGGTATACCGGCAATGTAGATGAAAATGTTGGAGTATTTGAGGAGTATTACAAAAGAGAATGGAGATTCAGTAGGAAGGAGTTGAAGGGTTTAGTTGAGAGGTTGTGTGAGGAAGAGAGGGAAATGGGAGGGAGGAGAAGGAGGGAGGGTTTTTTTAAGAGCCGAGCTGGGTTCATTTTGGCCGGAACAATTTTATTGGATGACATATTCGAAAGGCTTGAGATTGAGGAGATGGAGGTATCTGGATATGCATTAGGGGAGGGTGTAATTACAGAGATGTTAGGACAAGTTTTTGAGGGATTTGATCTGAATGCGAATGCTCGATGGAGGTCGGTGGTCAGACTGGCATCGAGATTTAATAATAAGAAAAGGATGAAGGCTGCTGCTATATGTGCGGGCATTGCAAGGGTATGGATGTTCTGAACATTTTATGGATTTGTGGTTGGAACATGTGCCATTGTTTATTAAGTTGGTTTCTGCAGGAGATGTTTGAAGGCTTAAGAAAATGGAATGACCTTCATTACAATGGTGATAGTGGCAGCAATAAGGTTTTAGTACGGTTGGATGAAGTTGATCTTGAGTATCTAGAAGCTGCTTGTTTGCTTCACAATATTGGGTTATGTACTGGCAAGAAGGGTTACCATAAGCAATCTTATCGTGTTATTATGGTATGAACTCTTTTATTTAATGCTTTTGATTGATCACATGGCATATGGAATTGGATTTTTAGTTGTTAAGATATCATGCAATTTGGCTGGAGGTAGATTATGTTTCATCATACCATAGATAAAACAAGAGAATGAAAGATTAACATGAATTGATTTCCTCAAAGTTCCAAATTGTCTGTCATAGTATTCCTTGACTATGATTCAGAATCAGCTGAGGATGATCATTACTCATGCATTGCATGAAATATAATACTTACTTTTCAGTTAAACTAATTTTGGCTGTCGTGCTTTTCTATGCAGAATGGGGATCACCTCCACGGTTATAATCGTGAAGAGGTTGAGGTATTAGGCTTACTTAAGTTTCATCTGTCCTCCATGTTAACTTTTTGAAGTTTTCTAGATGCTAACGACATTTCGAAACATTTCAGTTAATAGCATTGCTGGTGAGACACCATAGAAAAAAGTATCCAAAATCTAATTCTCTTGAAGGATCTACTGAAGAGGTATCCTAGTGTCTGTATTCCAAGTGTGTGTGTGTCTGTGCATTCCCACTTATTGTTGATGCGTTGATCTTTTCTCTCGAGGGTTAGGTAAAACAGAAATTTAGAATCCTCTGTACAATTATACGTGTATCTACAGCAGCGCAGCAATGCCTTCCGAAGGATTTTCAGGGCATGGAATTTACACATTCTCCTGAAGGTTTTGAATTGGTAAAATATTCTCTTTATAGAAGAGCTTTTGTTTTCCTTTCTTTTATTATCTATTTTGAATTCTCCAAATGCAAGTTGAAAGTTATCATCCATAATCTCTGCAGTTGGCAACTTGGCATTTAGGTGTTTCCAGATATAGGATATGAAAAATGCCTCTTGCATTTATGCATGTTATTTCAGCCATTTATTGCTTAGAAACTTTCATTTTAGTAACAGATTTTTTTGATAATAAGGTGTAAAGTCTATATTTAGCATAAGACTTAAAGTTTATGGTGAGAAATCTCTAATTTATTACTGGTCAGGATCCCATTGTTTTTGCTTTGGATCTGCTTGTGAAACTTGTCAAAGACCTAGCTACAGGTTATAACTGTTAGTCTATTTGGTGGGTTCTACAGCTCGATGGAATGATCTGGTCTTTGTGTAAATATTCAGAAGAAACCATATGAACATCGTGAATTGCAGGGATATATCAAATTGTATACATTCCCCGTACAAACCATGGTTTAAAACCTGAACTAAAGAACATGTAATTACAATTTTCGGTGCATCATGCAACTTAGTGCATTATTAATATCGTTACTGACTTTTGAAACTTGAAAATAATGTATGAATATAAAAGAAACTCTGACATGATAAAAGGACACTTAGAGAAAAATTTCTAAAGTACAGTGCTTACGAGTGAAGAGTATGCCTTAAAAAAAAAAAAAAGAAAGAAAGAAAGGAAGAAAGAAAAAAGTGAAAGAGTATGGAGTTGGGGGTTTCTAGAACCCTAAAGATGGTTCTTGTTGCTTGGAGAGCAGTTGCTCTATTCAATTTGTGTTGGCTTATTGTTTAACTTTTGTGATTTTGTTTTAAGCTTTGCAATTTCTACTTAGGGCTGCTCATGATTTTGCAGTGCTAAATAATCAAATCAATATGCTAGACAGGGTTTTGTTTCTATCTTCTTTTTTGTCTTCCACTCATTTCTTTTGTTATTTTGTTTTACGTTTGGGGTTTTGAGTGGGATCATATGCATTTTATGAGCTCTTCTAAATGCATTGATATACCTATGATGGATATTTAACCCTTGGCAACAGAGGGGAACATTCTGAGTTCAACTTGCACCCATTAAAGAAATGGTCATTCTATTATTAAAATTTTCATCAGTTCCTGCAAATCTATAAAATGGTCTAAAGGAAAGATAAGTTAAGGTGTATTGATTTGCTGTTGGTGTTGAATTTATATAATGTGATTTACAGGTACTCAGTGAAGCAAGATGCGAGTCTCTATCCCCTAATAATATGCAGCCATTAGCAGGAGACATCAATGCCTTACTGGAGAAAGAGTTGGAGCACTTCAGAATGGTAAGGCCTATGACCTTCAAAATGATTCCAATTGAAAATATATTATTATCATCAAATCATATTTTTATGCAGGTTTTCAAAGAAAGATTGGCAATTGTAGTCACTACAAGTATCTCTTAATGGTCAGAATGCAAAAATTAATGTACCGCGATTCCCTTAATCTTCCATACACTTTTTTAAATTGATTTTACTTTAGAATATGAATCCAGTGGCCCCTCTATGTTGTCTGCTTTAAAATTGTTTCTTTGGGCTAAAACTATTATTCTTATGTTTGTAAATGTAATCATAATGTAATTATGATGCTTAAAAATACTGTTATTCGTTATGTTTGTAAATATAACCATAATGAAGTTATGATGCTTAACATATACACTTAATCTATTTTTACTAGTACTATTTATTGATGGTCCTAGTCTTTTTTCATGATCTGTGAATAAATGCTAACATTGCATGAGCTCATGTAGTGCACACACACGAAGTGGCTTGTCTATTTGGATAATTTTTCTTAACTGTGCTACGTTATATTTCTTCTGATTAGTTGGGTTATTATAAATTGATTAGTTCAGACAACAACTGTCATTTAGTGCATGTTAATATATCCATAGACTAGAGTTCATGAAGCCCACTACCTATGGAAAACATATTCTTTTGGATATTTCTTATCCATACCATTCTATTTCTTGGTGGACTTGTGAATTCTCTCGTGCAACTGTTCGTGTGCGTTGCATATATATGATCATAGCTGCTCACGGATTTGGATTATCTTCATCAAGTCTACCAGGTATTTCTGCTTTTGACTAATCATCAAGGACTTGGAAAGAATAGTATGGTTTCTCTTTTAATGTTAAATTTGAGTACCTTGTATCCCAGTAAGTGTAAAGTTTGGTATCTCATTTCGTGTAGCAGGGTTATGTAGATTCTTAACTTTTGAAAACAACCTTCACAACCTTTCTGAGCTAAATGACAAAGGTCACCCAACTTCACTTTTTTCTATGCAATTAAGCATTTATCCTTCAATCCCGTCTAAATACTTTACTACTGGCAATGTATGTTTCTTGACCCCATTTTACCATCCTTGCTAAGGTGTATGCTTCCCCTTCATCAGTTCAAAAACTCAGATCCTCTCTTTTTCTGTGCTATGTGGAAAATGTGATGTATTTGTTATATTGAATTCCATCATACGTTATTCCCTCCTGATAAATATTTTTTTTCAGATTCTTGCTCTTTATTCTGTGCTTATCATATGATGGAGAATGTGGAATAACGAATTCCATTATTTTCCTGTTTTATAAACTGAAAGAAAGCTTTTGCATTACTAACCTTATTTCACATGGTGCATGGATTTAAGTTGTTTTCAAATGTACTCCGTTTGTGGTGTGCATGGACACAATAGAAGACGTTCAAAACCACATGTCGTACTGGATGTGAGTTTTTTACAGTTATGTTGATACCAAAAAATTCCCGACAAGTAAAATTTCCCTATTTTGTCTACTAGGACATATTTTATATCCCCTGTTTGCGGAAGTCGAATCTCTGCCAACGAGAGTGCCGACTGCAAGTGTAAGTAGCAAGCTTACATTGTATGTGCCTTAATTTGTTTTATGTTAATGTTTTTGATGTTAATGTGTTCTACTTCGTGGGGAAAGTTATTTGCAAGAAGGGGAAAATGTCCATCGACAAGCCGGGCACCAGCTGTAGACCCTTTGGAGGACAGAAATGAGGAACCGTGGGCAGATAATTTGGATGAAATGGTGGACAGCTTCGAAGAGATACAAGCTGATGAATCATCGCAGTTGTGGAGTACTAGAGTTTACGGCCAACGATGTGTGAAGATGGCTGCAGCTACATCTCACATACGCTGACAAGTGGATGCAGCTTACATTGAAATCTCTTTGGCTGCTTGACCTTGGATGGGTGGACAACTTTTTGTGTAGCTTTTGGAACATTTGTAACTTTTTGTATGCAACAACTATTTCACATGCTTTTGGGACAGTGTAATTATCTTTTGCCTTCAGTGAACTATGAGTTCTGCTTTCATGTATGTATTTTGGGAACCATGCGAAAATTACATGTAGCCGGAAGTGGAATATGCGGTTTGCCGTCGCATTGTTGACGTGAGCGAACTTCTGGGTTTATGAAGATGAGCTTGTCGATTTCAGATTTTGGGGGAAAATTGATTTGTGATTTTGGGAAGAAGACAACTTCTGATTGTTGAAGAAGGAAGAATGAGATGGTGTTTTTTTACCTTCCCTCTGTTTTTTTTTGGTATAACTCAAAAACGTGGCATGCATTTTACGCTTATTAGGACGCCTAAGGTGATTTGGCATGATTTTGCAAGGCGTTTATTGTCACGTCGAATTTTCATTCGCCGCGTCAATGAAAAATGGTAACAAATGTTTGAGGGTGATGGATGGAGTGCAAATAAAGAAAGTTCAAAGAGCAACGAAAATCATATTAAATTCAGTGAGCAGCTCATGATCATGGTATAAGTTGGAATCATGCTTCGTGTGCACTTTTTTTTACACAATGCTACGTGACATTACCTTATTTGATAGTTTTAAAAAATTATTATTTTCATCTAACAAGTTTTTGACAACAATATACGTGTCAACAAATGTGTACTAATTGGGCGTGCAAATAGCGAAATCTTATAAGTAAATCGATTTTTGAAACAATTAACTCTTTCTTTACCAGTATCATTACTGTTTCTCTTAAATTTCACGTGTTTTGTAACTTCTAGGTCAAATGTCAATTAAGTCCCTGCCTCGACCCCGTCCACTTGTGGTAATTTGGAGTTGGAGGTGTACGTGTCTATACAACACGAATGGAAGCCACATGCATTAATTGGCTACGTAACAAACACTGATCCCATCTTCCACATGCCTCTGTCAACCGAACCAACCGCCATTGTTTTTCCTTAACAGCCATAAAAATCCATTTATTAGATATCTTCAGAGATATTTTTCGCTTGTAGTTTAGACAAACGAAACCCATTTAATCGAAACAAAAAATAATCTCTTTTTCCTTGTTCTTTATTCAGAACCTTGCTTATGCATGTGAATTGGCAGAATTATAGAGAAACATTTTGTTAGAATGGGATATGAAACTTCTTTCTATGGTGAGTTTAATGCAAATTTACTTGCTTATACGTTTATCGCCGACTGTAATTATGCCTGTTCGACGGTTGTATTGTTTTTGAGTTCATTTTCTTATTCTCTCTCTTTTGCTCTGCATCTATAACAATTATGATAGTTATTAGTGATTTGTGACCAATATCGTGTTTTAGTTCAGTTAGTTGAGTAGTTGCATTCGTTTAGTTTAAATGAATGTGTGCAGTTGGCCGACTAATGGATTTTGAACTGCTTTGTGGTTTCTTTTCCCAATTTGAGTTGTGGAGTTTTGAAGAACTTGGATCGAAATTGATATCTCTTGATTACAAATTTCAATTGAATTCTACAATTAAGAGGTGAAAAAGGAAGTGATTGCTAATTCAAGTGTTTAATTCCTCTCGTAAGTATCTGTCTATTTTTCTCTTCGAGCTAAGATTCTAAAGTTTCCTTCTCCCTTCCATATTCCATAAACGGAAAAACCAAATATGTTTTCAGATTATGTTTGAAGCATGAGATTGCTAACTCAACTCTCAGATGTATATTATACATTTATACTTGACTGTAGTCAAAGGATAGGTCTGTTGGATGTCTTGCAAATCCTTCCCTGACATCTGTAACTTTGCTCTAATTTGTAGTTGTTTCAATGTGAAATCATATTCTCCTGATTTTGTCTTGCTTCAGAAATTTTTGATTAGTCAAAGATTAATGATGATAAGGTTGACATGAATAATATGTCATCACCTGTCCCTTTTTGGGATAGGTGGGGGTAGGGGGTTGAATTTCAAAATGCAAAGAAGAGACTATGGACATTTTAACTGAGCTCTTCAGGCTGCAGGTTCCTCCCCACATTTTCAAAACTTCTGAAGGATTAAATGCTAAATATCCGTTGATAGGCGTGGAAGTATAGGCGAAGTTTCTCTTGCTCTGTATTGCTTTGGAGAATGTTATAGGAAACACTCCTAGAATTCCTAACCTAGCACATGGTTCATCTCAAATTGGGAAATTGAGTTCTATGTGCCAGAAGCAAATCTGAAGACTAGGTTTCACACAACAAACTTGATAAATGTAAATTGACACACAAACATTATAATCTAGGTGCACATTCATATCTTCATCTAGTGCATTTTTCTCTTTATCTTTTATTTACCTATTGTTGTATGTGAAAATTAGCCGTGTATCTGCAGATAAATAAGACAGCTATTGACCTATTGTTCAAAACTTGACCATTAAGAATCACAGTGCCATACTAATTCAACCTGCATCAAAATCAAGGATTTTAGAAACAAATCATAAGTGTTGTTTAGGATCTTCAAAATGGATGCCTTTAGTTCACATCATAGCCTTTTTCTCAAACCCTAAGTAGAAATGTATATATCAGTAGAGTTGTCCCTGGTTATTATTAACTAGGAAAAAAGGGATAGATTTTTTTTCCCTTTTTGGTTCATTAGCTAATGGTTACTGGTTATCAATGGTGTTGGTTTATCTGACCCTAGAAAGATGCCCTTGTTTCATCTTGCTTCCATTTGAAATTTATTTGAATTTCAAGTGAAGTTGTGCTTTTAAGTTATGCATTATGGGCATCAACTTGAACTTAGAAGGTATCTGTTTGTTAGTTGTACACACAGTGTTTTACAAACAGCCCAATCATGTTGAAAATTGAAATCAGAATGCATAATTTCAAATCTGTTCTTTGTTCTTACCGACTTCCAAGATACTAAACTTCCAATCCCGACTTCGCCTTAGAATATATAGGGTATACGCAACAGAAAATTAAATATCAAAACTTTTCATGTGTTAAGTACCATTTTCATTAATTTCTGCTTTGGTATCAGTAACTGATTTCTGAACTTTAGTGTGATATTGATGATGTGATATTGTCTGAACTTTTACTGTGATCTTTTAGGTGCTGGGGCTCAAGATTTTTGTTTAAAACTGTAGTTCAGGCACTTCAACCTCAGATAAATTTTGATGATTTTGGGCATTGTTAAGCAATATTCATTGACGTTCTAGATAATTGGAAAATAATAGGTATTGAAATCTTTGTTTAGTTCTTCACTTCTCTCTTTTTGCTCATGGATACTTTTAGTTCATCATCTAGGTTATATGGTGTTGGTTCCACAAATTTCTTTTCCAATTATTATTGAAATAAATGTTCTTTCGTTCACACGACTCGCTTTATAAATGATGAATTTTATGTGCATATTTCAGGGTATTGTGGAGAAGTTTTGGGATCTGTGAACACTAAAGTCCAAAGTAAGAGGTAACTATTACCTCAAGTGCCTTCAATTGTACTTGTATTTTGATCAATAGTTCTATATATATTCTGAAGTATTTTAACTATATTTTTAGGTTTGGTTATGTGATTGTATCTTATTCACTTGGTTTTTGAATTTTCATTTTTGCTTGTTCTAATAACATTCATTTGTATATTTCCATTCTAATGACTCTTGGGGTTGCAGATTTCCAGTTAAATCTTTGATGTAAACTTTGACTCGAATCTCATGAGTTAAAGATGCTGCACTCGCTATTTCATTGCATGATTGTTATATGAGCATTATCTGGTTAATGTACATTACTGAAGGGCATATAGATCTATTAGTATACGGAGGTGTAATTTATGATAGTTTTAAATCTTGCCCTGAATATTTCCATTCAATTTGATTCACGATTTTCATTTTGATTAAGCAGGTTTTTGACTTACTGTGACATCTGGCTGTACAACTGTGCTCTTTTCTGCAATTTTTTTAAAATTTGAACAATTAGAAGACTTGCGTATAAATTCGTTATGCCTTGAGTTACTTTTGAAAACTACGATCAGGAACAAATTTTATATATATATATATATATATATATCTATACATATATATGTATAGAT
>CAIGRP010089323.1:0-15784 GCA_903798385.1 Fraxinus cuspidata
GAACTGGTAGGATTGGGACTGTTATCACTTTTATCCTTGCTGACGAAACCTCAAAATCATAAATGAAAGACTAAATAATTATTTGGTATACGAGAGCCAAAGCTAAAAATTTCCGATTATAAAGCTTCTGACCGGGAAATGTGTTAGGTACTTTTTAGGAGGAATTGTGATGGGGACCACGAAATGTGTGATAACAATTTGTATTAGTTTTGTTACACACCAACTTTAAAAATTTAGCAAGTTATGACCACCTATAATTTCCATTTATGAGTTTACGAATCTAGGAGAGAATCTTGTTTGCAATTCAATGAAAAAAAAAATTGAAGGTTGTGAGGACATCATTCCTATAGACAAAAGGTCACCCTTTTATCCTACTTCAGCACTTCTGTCTGTTGGCGTTCTTTAAGTCTTAGTGGACTTGGTTCAAAGAACCTCTCTGACTTAGTCGAGCTCTAGAGTTGATAAATAGATAGAACAAGGTTTTGTTTTTGGTTTATCTTATTTTAGAAGATTCACCGCATTTTTCTTAATAATTACTCTTATTTATTTATTTATGTATTTATTAATTATTATTGCTTTGTAATTGGTAGGCTGCCTTATTTATGAACTCTTCTCGGGTATGAAGTTGAGCAAAACTGAGGAGCTGCGCAATACTGCTAGCATTCCAAAGGTGAGCCTGTCTTTGTTTGTTCTCTCTCTCTCTCTTTTTTTTTTTTTGACAGTTCAGAGGTGTTGTTCCTTATTCCTTTTTTTCTGCCCCTTGAAATTGACTATGATTTAGCGCCTGGATGTCTGAGTATCCAGTATGCGTTACACAATAGTGAATCTGTTAATTCATTGGTTGCTTCAATTGTCATTTGATATGGTAAATTCATGTTCATTTGGAATTGTTTATTCAGTCTCTACTTCCAGATTATCAGCGTCTCTTGAGTTCTCTGCCTTCTCGCAGGTTGAATTCATCAAAGCTTCTGGAAAATAGCGGTGAGTTCTTTTCTTCTAATGTTTCAGTAATGGGGGGTGAATTTAATTTAATTAGTATTTAGTCCTGGACGTCAAATTTTCAGTTTTCACTTGTAGTAGTTTGTTTCTGATTTTATTCACAACTATTGCTGTATCTAAATATGTTGGCTTTCTTATCACTTCTTTCAATTTAGAGATGGTGTAAATATTATATTGTTGAAACTTTATAACTTAGTTTAATTGTGAGTGCGTCAACTCAATCACTTAATATGTGACAATGTAACTACCAAATTACTTTTTCCCTTGTGGAAAACTGTTGTTTCTTTGTATGCACCTTTACTCCACAATTACGAAATGTGTATATTGCTATATGCAGCTAATATCTGATGATTTATTATGTAGTTTGTACAAATATTGCATGTTGACATCAATATTGGTTCTTAAAAGTTTGAAGACCAATATGCAACTGCCTGTTCCACCCCTCTTGTGTTTCTGTTCTCATGAATTTCTGGGCTTGTCAACAGATGGACATAAAACACAGCATGTGATTCAAAAAATGGATAATAATCAATAATAAACATGATGTCCTACTACCTTTTGTAAATTACACATAATATATGGAAACTAGTTGGTCTAACATACTGAGTAATTTATTCGACTAGACTTGGTTACATGCTTCCAAAGAGAAAAGATGAACTCGCTAAAATATTGGAGTGAAGATAAAAACTGCCATTGTTACCCATCATTTTTTTTTTTTTTGGTTTCAAACGAGTGAAAAAGATCACATTGATTAATTGTCAACATTTTTACTTTTGATGGGTATTTTGGTTTCAAGCATATAAAAAGGGATCACATTAATTAATTGACAGCATTTTTTTTATGGGTTCAGACAAATGAAGAAAATATCACATTAATTGAACTGGTTTAGTCGAACTCCATGGTCTCTGAACCTTGCTGTATCAACTTTTAGCGCATCTTTTTCTCATACATAATGCCTCTAAATCTCCATTGACCTGGGAAATTCAATTCAAAGATATACCAAATATTTGTATGCATGTAATTGACATTTAGTTTTTGAATCATTTCTGGTTTTTTACATTTTTTGTATGGTGAACACTCGTATATCCTTGTCAACTTCCTTTTGGCCATTAGTTTCTTTGATTTCATAATTTCTTCCGTGGTAGATTGAAAAGACCACTGGAATTCTCTTCTCCTTTCTAAGTCCCCCCCCCCCCCCCCCCCCCCCCCCCCCCCCCCCCCCCCCCCCCCCCCCCCCCCCCACCCCCCCCGCCCCCCCCCCCCCCCCCCCCCCCCCCCCCCCCCCCCCCCCCCCCCCCCCCCCCCCCCCCCCCCCCCCCCCCCCCCCCCCCCCNNCCCCCCCCCCCCCCCCCCTCTCTTAGATGACTACTGGTCCTTGAATGCATCCATTCTTCCTCTTTAATAAATTTTCCATTTGAAATATAAATGAATTTAACATAACATTGCTGATTCAATTTATTATCTTCCAGTGAATGTAGAAAGTATTTTTCATGTCCTAAAGATGTTAAATGATACATATGCAGAATATTTTCAAAATAAGTTGGTGGAGACTATACACTTCATGGAAATTCTTAATTTGAAAGACAGTGTTGAAAAGGATACCTTTTTTCGTAAGCTTCCAAATCTTGCCGAGCAGCTTCCTCGCCAGATAGTGCTGAAAAAGGTAACTTGCGGTATTCTGTGGGGACGTTTTTATCATTTTAAAGTTCTAAACCATTGCATTTTTGGCTTCTTGCAGTTGCTTCCATTACTAGCATCCGCCTTAGAATTTGGTTCAGCTGCTGCACCTGCTTTGATAGCATTGTTGAAAATGGGTTCTTGGCTTTCAGCCAAAGATTTTAGTCTCAAGGTTCAATTCTTTCATATCTATTTGCAACTTTGTATTTCTTTCTTTTACATGCCTGAGCTTTACCACACCATAAATTAAGCCCATGTTGGCCATTATTTGGCCAAAACAATGTTTTGAATAGTGATTTTTAGGAGAATGTTAGGTTAAAAAGTAGAGAAAAGTTTCGGGGTTTACGTGCACGATATTTTATTAGAAACTTGAAAATGAGTACGTATAAAAAAGAGTCTTCAAATAATGTTTATCAAACCGGGGCTGTGTGTACTTATGATTAAACTTGGGTTTTAATTTCTTGAATAACATTCCTAACTTCTGTTCGTAGGTATTACCAACAGTGGTCAAACTTTTTGCATCAAATGATCGTGCTATTCGAGTTGGCCTTCTGCAGCATATTGATCAATTTGGCGAGTCGTTTTCCTCACAAGTTGTTGATGAACAAGTATGCTGTCATATAGTAACACAATCAAAATATTCAATCTCCCCTATGGTTCGTTCACAATATATTATGTAGGATAATGGGGGTGGTAGAAAAGTCTGATGTTTGTTTCTCTAGGTTTACCCTCATGTTGCTACCGGCTTTTCCGACACATCTGCTTTTCTACGGGAATTGACACTCAAATCCATGCTTGTTCTTGCTCCTAAGGTATGTACCTTGTTTTTCCCGTCTGTTTATATTTAGTTTGAAGACTTGTAAGGTATAAGATTCTCCAATAAGCTTGGGGAGGTTAGTAATTTTATGAACATGCATTAGTTTGGAGAAGTTGCATAAGGCCAGAAATTCCCTGTTTGTGCGTATAAGTTGTTATGAAGTTTATTGCTTAAAAGTCTTTCTGGAATCTCCGAATCCTCTCTCCTCTTTGCTCATTGCTACTTCGTCAATAACCATTGGAGTTGTCAAGAAATCTTTTATAAACTTTTGTACAGGCATTTCTCACAGGTGTATGCACTGGTGTTGCAGTCGATATTAGGAGCATTTTTTCTGTTGGGTAGTTGATTATTTTATCGAAATTGGATAATTAGAAACTTGATTAGTGAAATTGCTGGCATGAGATTGTGGGAAATGGTTGAGCTAGCAGCATCATCTTTTGATTCCTGATACCTCTATTTTTTTGTTTCTTTTTTCTCTTTACAGTTGTCTCAGCGCACTATATCAGGGTCATTACTGAAATTCCTTTCCAAACTACAGGTATACACAAATATGAGTTAAGCAATCTGAGGGTAAACAGAACTGACATTCCTTTTGCCAACAAAGTTAAATTTTATTTGTGAATTGTGTACATTGATACACATGATTTGTTTTTGACTTTTCTATGGATTTAGGTTGATGAAGAACCGGCAATTAGAACAAATACTACTATATTGCTCGGAAATATTGCAAGCTACCTTAATGACGGGGTCAGTGCCATGATCCTCCAATTTTTCCTTATCTATAACGATTACATAACCTTGAAGAAGTTGATTGTTGAGTGAGTCAATGGTCAAAATTGTAATATATTTCTGGAATAAATCTATCTGTGAGAAAAATTGCTAATTAAGAATTCACTACAATGCAGATGAGGAAAAGAGTTCTGATAAATGCATTTACAGTTCGAGCTTTGCGTGATACATTCTCTCCTGCCCGAGGAGCAGGTAAGCCTGCTGTTTTCTTGACCTCATTTAGGAAAAGTTATGTGTAATTCAGTTGATTTCGCCCTGTTGAGATGACTCTAGGTTAAGACAACAGTCTTTCTTCAATAACTCCAAATTTCTCTTTCTTTCTCCCTCCCCAAAATAATAAACCCCTTTTTGTGCCAGGTATTATGGCTTTATGTGCCACTAGTTCTTATTATGACGTCACAGAGATTGCGACTCGAATTCTACCAAATGTTGTTGTGCTGATCATTGATCCTGACAGGTATTCCTTTTAATAAGAGTCCGCGTTAGGATAGTCCTAGTGTTTCTCCTTTGAAGTATCAGATTCTCCTTTTCATTAGAGGTTTTATTTCTGAGTTTCACACTTTTATGTTCTAAGATAAGACATGCTTTGACATCTTCTTTTCATTGTTTTCCTTTTCATATGCAAAACAATCACCAGTAAAGCTGATTTGTGGTTACTGAAAATATTGGTGGTGGCCCTCATTACAATCTTGTTCCTTTTCATGACAGTTGATGGATTTAGTAATGAGGTGGGCCTCAATTATAAAGATATAACCAATGGCTGATAGAAAACTCGAAAATACTACCTGACCTTACACTTTTGACTATTGTAAAGATATATTTCTCAATATGATGCATCCTGTCAATTTACACATGGTATACCGCATGCCTGTAGTGTATTTGTACCTCTCACGAATTTGCATTACTGGAAACCACATTTCTGTTCACCTAATCGCTGGAAAATTTATTATCACTCTGTGCTATGAAATTCTCTACGGCATGTTTGTCTAATGGTTTTATGGCTGAGATTTGGGCCTGTGGACTCACGCCCATGTGGGCTGAATGCTGGATATATATTTTGCGTTCTTATTTCCCTTTATAATGGCTCCTTGTCCCTGTAATGCTGTGGCATCACATCCTTGATAGTTCCTTTTTTTACATCTATTCTTGTGTTGTTTTAGTTCCCTGTGCACCTTATATCTGTTGATTAATGAGCAATTCATTCTAAGTTGTCTTGCAAGTATAAGTTTTTGAGATTCACTCTCCTTTATTTGGTGCAGTGACGTTCGATCAAAGGCATGCCAAGCTGTTGACCAATTTTTACAAATAGTGAAACAATACCATGAGAAGGTTTGTAAAAGATTTTTCTCAACTATGCTTCCTGCCTGTTGGTGAAAATTATCTGCAGAATTATAAATGCTCAAGTTCATGTGAAGTTCTAAAGATAAGTTTACTGATTCATAACATAATCCAATTTCTTTCTCTGAACAAAAATAGATTCTATCCACATGACACTTGCTGGTTTACAAACTGTTTATTGTCACTAGGGATGTATCCTTTACCTTGATGCACCCAGAAGACCTCCTTGAGAAGCTGCTTTTTCAACAACAGATCTTGATATCACATGCGTCATTTGAATTGTCCTCAAATTTTAAATGGAAATATTCTAGTAGTTTGAAATGCATCTCTTAGTTTAACATTTGTATCCATATGCTAGTTGGTTCATGGCTTTTGTTCATTCGTATTTTTAGCCTGATAATATGCTTTGCCTGATGTATGGTATTATATTTATTTCTTTCCTTTCCTTGAAGTACAATGATATCAAATGCTAATTCTTGAAGGCCAAGGCTTAGTTCTAGTGGTAAGAGCAAAGCCTTACCAGGTTGATGACCTGGGTTCGAGCCTTCTTTTGTGGGGAAAGGGGTGAAGTTCTTTGATACCCCTTTTTATTGAAAAGAGAGAGAGAGAGAGAGAGAGAGTAATTCTCTACCCATCTCCCTCCCTTTCTATTCGGATGTTGGATTAACAGTGTCTTTTGGTTCTTTGTAGACAAGCAATGGGGATACTATGGGTGCTTCAAGCACAGGAATTTCATCAATACCTGGAAACGCAAGTTTACTTGGGTATGTTACGTTTGAATTTTGTCATGTTAGTTTTGTATTGACCTGCACACTTAGCCCCTATTTGGCCTTCATTTCTTAAAACTAATTTTTTTCTCCAAACTCATTTTCGACCACACATTTCGTAAGAACTACAATTTTTATCAACTTTTCAACCACACATTTCATCAACTTTTACCAAAATCTACCTAAAAATCTGAATTTTATCAAAACCAAACAGGAGCTTAATCTGTTTCCTACTATTTCCAACCAAAAATTTAAATTCTCTTTTTCAATAAGCAACTGAAGAGGTCCTGTGATCTTTATTGTGTTTTTCATATTTCTTCATTTTCTCTGCAAATTGACATTGAACGATTATGTCAACTCTTGTATTGACTTGTAGACGATACTCTTCTCTACAAAATTTCAGTTGATGCTCCCTAATCCTGCTATCTGATTGAACCAATCAGGTCCTAGTTGCCTCTGTTGCCAAACTAAATTCTTCTGTGATGTGTAATACGGGGTTGAACATTATAGTTTTTTTTTTTTTTTCCTGAAACATATAACGAAGAAAGATCTTCCTTAAATACATCCTCTAATCTTTTGTTTGACCGAAATGTTGCTGTTTCCAGTTTTCTCAGATTCGATTTTACATAGCAGGCAAACTAAACCTATTATGAATTGTGCTAGCTAATAAAGTTTTTCACAAGAACACATTCTATATCAGCTTTATTTTATTACGGATCTGGAATATAGTTAAAAGATGACTCGAATCACAGCCTTCTGTATAAAATATCTGAGTTAGCTTCTGTGAATAGATGACTTCATGCTATATAGCTTTCAAAAATCTGTAGATAATTTTTGTTGAATCTCTTGTTTAGTAGAACCAATTTTTTGGCCCAAGCAAAATTCATCAAAATCATGTCGTCTGTACTTTACTAGGTACATATAAATTAAGATCAAGGCAACCATTGTTTGCAAACATTCATGTTTTTCCAGTATGACAACAGCTTTTCAATTTTTTTTATTGGTTATATAAATGGAGGATATGCTAAATTGGATTTTTTCTGACCACATGGCATTGAGCTAAAGAGCTCTGTATTTTTTATGATTTGAGTGAAATATGAGGGTTCCAATTGGTTACGTTCTTTATGATCTCTAGCCAGCTCATATGGTCACTTAATATAATGCAACTTTAAATTTTAATATTTCTGATTCTTTTATAGTTTGTGGATGACGGTATCACAATTTTGATGCAGATGGGCCATGAGCTCTCTGACTCTAAAAGGGGGCATACATTCTGAGCTGAGTGTTCTTGCTTCATCGAGTGCAAGTGCACCTATTGCTTCTTCAATCTCCAATGCCAGCTCTGGTGAACATTTTGCCCCTTTATTTTGTTCACATATGTACATTTTCTTGTAGTAGGATACTTAAATTTGTTCGAGTGCTGCTTTTCTAGCTAGTCATTAGTGTTCACTTGTGTAAATGCATCTGCCTATTTATCAGTATCTGATAATGTTTCTTGACATCATAGACTTGGATGACTTGGATGGTGCACATGTACCGGCAGTCCGTGTAAGTTCTAGCACAGATTTAACTGATCAGCCTGCACTTGTGTCCCCTACCTCAGCAACTGATGGATGGGGAGAACTTGAAAATGGCATTCATTTAGATGATGAGGGTGAAAAAGATGGTTGGGATGATGTTGAGCCACAAGAAGCATCAAAACCATCTTCAGCTCTTGCAAATATCCAAGCAGCCCAAAAGCGACCCGTCTCACTGCCAAAACCACAAGGTACTTCTGTAATCTCCTTCCAATCTTAACTACGCTAAAATTTCATGTGTTTAATAAAGCTTTTGGTTAGCTCATTCCACGAGCTCTTATGAATGCTGTGATGTGATATCATCCAAACTTCCCGGCCCCAAGGGAAGATTTGACAGTGATTGCACACGATAATGATTACTTATATTAGGATACGTCAATTAGAGATCTGTAGTCAAGTTATATTATTTCAAGAAGTTAGAGGCTGCTAAAGATTCAGGAAGAGTGGCATGTCAAGTCCTTCCTATTTGTGTGCTCGTGTCATTTTCTTGCTAATGGTGTTCTTTTCTGACCATCATAAAAATTCCCGCTTACTGGACACGCCATTTTGATTCAGTTACAAGTTCGAGACCAAAAAGCACATTAAAGACGAGTAAAGATGAAGACAATGACTTGTGGGGTTCAACAGCCGACCCTGCTCCAAAACCTTCAAACTCTAAAACAAGCACAGTTGACGACAATGGCCCTTGGGGTGCTATATCTGCTCCAGTTCCGAAATCATCATCAAAGCCTACGAGTCTGAAATCTGGTGGATCAGCTGATGACGACCTTTGGGCTTCGATTGCAGCCCCTGCACCCACAACTGGATCCAAGCCCTTGTCAGCGGGGCGAGGCAGAGGTTTTAAACCTGCTGGTTTAAAACTGGGTGCTCAAAGGATAAACAGAACATCATCTGGGATGTAAACATGATACGCTATTTTAGAAATTTTTTCTGTAAATTTTTTCATCTTGTAACTTTTTTGAGTTATATTGAAATAGTGCCTCTAGGTGTGCTGAATTTTTCTTTCAAATACCACGTGGGCTGTGATAATGTTTGTTTTAATCAAATAGTTCTGCTTTGTAAATTTAATTTTACACTTGTAAAACGTGCTTGCATGTTTTTATCCGAATTACAAGTTGTAAAACTTGAAAATTCCAAAATGAGTTTGAATTGCGTGCCTTTTGATTGCTTGCTTTTCATGTCATCTTGTACTTGCTTCTTGGTCAGAAACCCGATCACCAAGGAAGGAGTTTGATATTCACAATCCAAGAACCCAATTTTGAGATGTCTATACTTCCAAAATCAAGTCATCACATGTGTTTTTCTTTCTATGTTGCCATACGAATTTTGTACGCTTTCATTTGATATATATGTGTGCGCGCGCGCGCGCGTCTATATATATATGTATATATTGGGGAAGTTGTATATATGGGAGTTATGGATTGTGGGGAGTTGAGTTTCAAATTCAACTTCTTCAACTTGTCCCTCCAATAATATTTTCATACAATCCGAGTCGGGTCAACCCAAATAGACAACTCGTTTTCTTTCAACATCTTTCACTCACACATAATGAGTTTGATCTGATTCTAGTATGATGTTAATTATATTTATCTCAGCATCTCCAAGTTCATACTGATATATGAATTGTGCGACCAACGAGTTAATTTAAGAGCATACAACACTATACACGTGTTAAAGATATATAACAGCTCTAAAAGAGGAAATATATTTCTTACTATACCCAGACATATTATATAACACTAGTTTGAGTATTTCTAACCCTCAATTAATTAAATAATATACTCAACTTTCAAATCTTTATTGTATTCACAATTGTATTGCAAACATAAAATGTTCACACAATTGTCCGATCAGTAAATACAAGTTGAGTTGTTAAATAAATAGTTTTCATTTCCTACTTGAACTCCTTAATTTCAAGTTAGTTGCTTTCCTAGACATGTTCTATCAAATCGAATCAACCATAGTCATTGACAATATGTTAAAGTAGCAAACATCGAAATAAAATTTTAAGAAACAGTTAAAAGTCATAAGGGTATACAAGTGATGTCAGACTTGCACAATGAAGAAGCAGTGATCGATTCTTTCATTTCTCATTGATCGTTAAAGCACATGTGGTATGAAAACATGTGTTACGATGTTTTTTTTTTCCTTTCTTAGAGTGTATGTCTCATTTTACAAATACAATACACCGTACATTTTATAGTTTAGATATTCCTCGATATCTAACATGAGCTCTCCTTATATTTATTCCTCCAACCAATTCCAATCGAAAACTCGATCTGCCTATAAATCAGTTTTAATAGAAAGCAAAATCCATATCGATTATTTATTATAATCTCATCTTGGTATATCATCAAAGATACTAGATCATATACACATCATGATCACTATATCTCATCTCAGCACACTCCAAAATGTTTGAGGCGATTGTTCGTGTGAGTGAGTCAATCTCAACATGTTCGATATACTTTATATATGCATGCAAAATATTATCACGTAATCCCAACAATAAATTACACGTGAACTCAAAATTGTTCATCTACAAGCACATAAAACTCAATCAAAAGTTTTGTGATACATTAAGTATCATATTCTACATTTAGAGATTCGACATTACCAACAAATATATCTCTAAACATCTTTAGAGTATAATGATTACAGATTATCATTTACGTAGATATATTGTAAAGACATTTTCTTTGCTAATTTCTCTTATATAAATACTATCGAGTGTTTAGTTTCATTATGATATTTGAGATCCTCATTACATAAGATAATTATATAACTATCATAGATTTCATATCCGCAACTAGTATCATTAGATGCCCAATACATCTATACCAAACAATTTCTTTACCTGTCAAGATATATACTACAAGATATGTTTTTTTCTACTCTATATAGCAAGATTGCACGAGTCTAATAATTATTTGTATTTGACTAACTCTCATCAATATTTGCATATCTATTCCAATCAAAAGTTATTCTTTCTACGAAAAATAGAATAATTGACAGCATCACTATTCAGGTATCACGATATCCTTTCTAAGAACAACATCGATACCTACTAATTAGATCCATGGCATGAAATGTTAGGACAAGTATACATTATTGCATATTTCTAACTCCAAACCGTACTAGATATGGTTCTCTAGATTTTTCTTTTGTGTACTTATGAAGCATTTGGACATTTATGAAGACTTATATTTCGATATAGGAGTATCAAGATGTAGCAATTTCATAGTTAAAAATATTCTAGAATATTTATAATATACAATTCTTGTGACAGAATATGAAGACGAGTATAATCTTTTTAATACAAAATGTATAATTTGTTAAATCCATGTCCTTTATCTCAAAAATTAAGAGCAACCATTTCAAAATGGTCTTAATACACTCTTCATCATGCTTAGCCAATATAGAGTCATTAACATCAAAAGTAGAATTACAATCCACCATCAGAATTTTACATAAATACAGTAAACTTTATCCACACGATAAAATTTTGTAAGAGATTTATTAAAACTCTAGTACCAGTATCAGATGATTGTAATAGGCTATATGTGTAACTATAAAATTACTACAATACTATAGAAGCCTTTAATATGAAACTTACAAATCGATTCATGTAAATCCATTTAATGAGTTCTCAATTGATAATGAAAACACGGTCTACAAGTCGGTTTGGTGTAGTCAAAACTATATACTATATCATGGCTAGTATCAGTATATAGACGTGAATCTCACTGCTAAGAAAAAAGCTTGTCTGACTCAATATACTTATATTGAGTATAACATTTCTCTAAAAAAATGTGTTTTATTTATCATAAACTTGTTAGTCTCCCATTTAGTTTTTAAGAACCTGAATGTTCTCAATAAACGTAATGTCCAATTAAAACTTTCACCACATCTCAAATTAAGTTGGAATTCTATACCCTATATATACTTCCATCACTTTCCTCAAATTTGTTCACTGGTTTTCTGAACCAATAATCATTGAATTTAGATATCTCGTAGCTCCCACTCGAAACCAAGAATCATTGAAATTAGAAATTTATTAGCTAGTTCCCACTAAAAAAAAAATTAATCCTACTTGAATCGGAAGAACAACTCTTGAATTTAAAACTGATTCACCAATACATATAATATTAATTTCAATAATATTCTTCAAAATTTTCTCCTCCACTTGGAAAAAATATAAAATGTTACATCTTATGATCCAATATTTATCTAAAATCTCACTTAAATACCTTTTTAAACTATCACGTGTATCTTAGAGAGATACATATCCTTCTTAACAAACTCACGTTTTCAAACTTATTTGGAAAATCCAAAAATAAACTTACATAGATGATCATAAGTATAAGATAATCCATATTTGGTTATTTACATCTCCAAAGCCTATACGATTCTGAAGGTACTAACATATAGAGAACTCCATTAAGTGACAGTTGCACTTAATCAACCCTATTTGTAAAAACAAATATCATATTGGACTGCATCATCTCAAGCATCATCAAATTCAACAATACTTCATTCTTTCTACCCAATACACCATATATTTTTTGGTAAATAAGGAATAGTCAATCGAATAAGAATTTCTCTTTTATTATCTAATTTATTGAACTCTCGTGATAGAGATTCACGCTCTTAAACAATTCTTGAAGTCTTCATTTCCATAATCTAATTTTCTACTTTACTTTAGAAAAGTCAAAATCAATACAAAATCTTCAACTTAAGAAAATCATAGACACAACTGAAATACATGAATCCATCTATAAATGTAATGAAAATATGAAGTTTCATCCCTCTCTCTCTTATTCATAGTCTGCAAAGAAATTCTGATGGATTTACTCTATAAAAGTTTAGCTCTTACAGTTTTGAATTGTTTTCTCAACTCCAAACCTTAACCATTGCACAAATATCCAAAAACATAATTAAACATCTGTACTATGAGTATGAACAGAACTATCACGTATACGTTTGAATAAGAGACCACTATAAGAAAAACAACAATTGAGATCAAGTTTAATGGTGTCTTTGATGTTTCCTTAAAATCAAATAGGAGGTCAAATTCTCCACTTTGCAACAAGAAGTTGCATGTACCAGTCATATAAACTTCCACTCCATATTCATTATTTGTATATATTTATTTTTATATCAAGTCAAAGACTCGATAATAGGCTAAAAACACTTCTTGATCTCATATGAAGTGGGTTTCTAATTTTTGAATCCACTATCCACATTAGATAAGATCCAATATGTATAGTGGTGACACGTAAACAACAATAAGAGGAACATATTTAAGTGTAATATCCTTTAGCTTAACTACTTCGAGCTAAGAGATTTAGACGGTATATTTGAAACACTTGAACCTTTATAATATTGGTGCCCTACCAAAACCACTTTCACGTACTTCTATCTGATATATTCTTCTTGGTCCATTTTCTCGTCTTCTCATTATTCGCATTTGTTTTAGTTCACTTACAACTTAAGATCCGAAATCTTATGTGAACTAGAACATTGTTACACAAACATATCCTCGAGATTTAACAATATAAAGTTGCATGTCTTTTAACTCATAGAGGGTAGTGTTCGAGGAAAAAAGATAATATATAATAGAACCTAACAATTCAAATACTCCAGTACTATGATTTATATTTTTCTGTACTTGATAAAGTTCTTAATTTTTATTCTCTAGAGCTTGACCCACACCTTGTCTTCTATTATGTGGTAAATGCTCTCTAAAACATCATATTCTTCTAATATACTCAAAATTTTATCATGTCAAATGTTATCGCATTTAGTTTATCACTTTCATTATTGTCAACAACTATAGATTTTGATACCATGATCTATCATATTTTAGAGACATTTTTAATTCTCAATCAATGTCTATTATGCACATATACAATTTTATATTAACGTAAACTAACGTATACGATAGTTCAACGTTAGGCATAGAGTCGAAAGTTCACTATGTTTCCAATCATTGTCTGCAATCCTATCATTTCACTATCATAAACATAAATTTATAACGCAAAATTCCATGAGTTCTAAACGAGAATTACATTAATTCTTCCAACTTGAGAATTCCCACTCGGTTGGTAAATCAAGTTCCAAGTGAATTTTTCTCTAAATCTTTCAATCACTAAACTATAACTCAACTGACAATCAATAGGTCTAAGTAAGAATTTCATTAATTCTATTGACCTTAGCATTTAGAGAAAATATCATTTAGAACTTGATTCACCAACTGAGTGTAAATTCTCAAGTTGGAAGAATTTCCAATAAATGCATTAATATCCACATTTATTCAATTATGACATATATTATGATAACACAAATTAATTTTTTTTCAAAAATAATTTCAATTATAATCGAAATAAAATTACCTCATTTAAGTTTTATTAAATAGATTGTCAACTACACTTTAATATATGTTGTAACACAATCCCAACAAATAGAAAGTGACATCATAATTCTCATATGAATAATTCCCCATGTACAGAAATATTTCCACAGAAATTCACCAGAATACTCACAATACGCGGGCTCCACCGTGTATTTAAAAAAAATTGCGCGAGCCCCACTGTGTGTGAGTGTTATGTTGGTTATCTGTTGGTTTTGCTTCGGTACATGAAGCAAAACTGTTCTCATGTTTTGCTTATCATCAAAAATGTCGCAAAAAATATTCATGTATTCCATAAGGTTATACTCTAGATCCATTTATTAATTTTAATAAGCACGTAACTTTTCAACTAGTTTCATAACATTTGCTTTTCTAGCATTCCGTCTGAGGATACTATAAATGTGCATAGATAAAATAATATATGATCAAACACAAAAATTGAAAATAAGTCACAATAAATTACATAACCTAAACAAAGACCTACACAACTTATGAATGTATATAAAACATGGTATTTTAAATACTTGCAGAGGATTTTTCACTTTAAAAAAAAAAACTAGAGGACTAAAAAAAACAACTTCCATTAGCCAAATATCACTTAATAAATTTTCTTGATTTTATAAAAATATGTTCAGAATTTAATCAAGTCCTAAAATTATTTTTAATACTTTTTATTAATGTATTTCAATAATAAAATAATAAAAAAATATTTTTGACTATTTGAATATTATTTTAATTGCATTAAAAAAATCAAGAATATTTGATGACCAATTTGCAATTTTCTAAATTGAATTTAGAATAATCAACATCCAAAAATAAATTTGGGGCCAACAAACAACTTTTCAAATTGGTATTAGATTAAACAACATCCAAAAATAGTTTTGAGACCAACATGTAATTTTTCAAATTACATTTGAAATTTTTAAGATTTTCGAGCAAACTTTGGCAAGTCATAATTTCTTCAATTCTAAGCCAAAATTAATGTCCCTTATACCGTTGGAAAGATCTTGAGAAGATCTATCCAACCATACCAAATAGACATCATGCAACTTAACGTGTAGAAAGTTATCATGCAATGAGGTTTGATTTTCTCAAATAGGGTTCTATTTTTCTTCCAAAATACAAATCCAAACAAAGTGAATTTTTCTGCTTATGTTCTCCATAATATCTTGAACATATGGTATAAATTTCATGAATTTATATGAAGTATATCAAAAGTTGTCATTAATGATGTTCAAACTTCGAAAGAAACAATATACATGCATTTTGATCATTTCAACCCATTTTCATCATTTATTTAAGAAAACAAACTACTTAGGCTTTGATACCAATGTAAAACGTGCTTGCATGCTTTTAACCGAAATTCAAGTTGTAAAACTTTCTTGAAAATTTAAAAACGAGGTTGAAT
>CAIGRP010089326.1:0-19915 GCA_903798385.1 Fraxinus cuspidata
AAAAAAAAAAAAAAAGGACTAACATTTGTCTTACTTGGAGTCAATCCGTTTGATAAGAGATACTTTACCTCTCCTACCGCGACATAAAATTTGTCACCGCCGTCATGTCAAAAAATATACAACTTACTTTTCATATTTTTTTCTTTTTATATCAAACAATTTCTGTAACAATTGAAAATTCAGTATATCTTTTGTAAGAAAGCTATAAAACCTCATGCAGCTTCTATTCTTTAGAAGGGGAAGAAACGTGGTGCCTTTGTATTATCCCGCACCCCACCACACCAGGCAACCCATACGTGTTAATGTAGTGTGTCTATGTATAGACACGTGTACCATGAAGCAGCCTTTTATCCGAATGTTCTATTTAACACCTCAGTCATCACTCTACAGAGAAAATGTGGAGCCAGCTCTCGAAAAACAGACCGACCTAAGAGGTGGGGAAAAACTTCAAGATTATAATAGGACGATTTAGATTCCGGCCAAATGGTTGACGGGAATTTACCGGAATGGCTTCCTCCGGGCTTTACCGAGAAGACAAAATACAGCTTTGGAAGAAAAATCAAGGTTTTCAAAATTCTTGAACTTATTTAGTCGTTAATTGTAGTAATTGAATGATGATTTGTTTTAGCCGAAATAGTTAATTTTTAGATGCAAAAAGGGAAGTTGGTTTTATGTATACTTGGGAATTATCTTTTAATTGTTTTCTTGTGGGCGAGGGTTTAATTGACTCGGGTATAATAGCTACATTTGGAGGAAATGAGTGAAAAACAGAATCTTGGTCTTGATTCCGACATCCGTTTATGTAATTACTCAAAAAAAAAAAAAAAAAAAAAAAAAAAAAAGGAAAAAATCATATAAATACGGGTTTTGAGAATCTTTATATGAATGTGAAAATTATTTAGCGGTTTTTGGTCTTGAGAAGTTTTGAACTTTGTGTTAGAATGTGTTGTATTCCGTATGCTTGCTATTGAATGCATAAGAAATTCTTTTTGTACATGTATGCTTGGGACTGAATGGACAGAAATTATGTGTTTCATATGTATATGTGTGTGTGTTTTTTGTTTTATGGTCAGGGGCTGGGGCTGGAGGCCAAGAAGATCGTGTCGATAGAAAAAGTTACTATTTATTCTGGTGTCGGGGGGTTAGATACGGAAATAAAGATAATCTTGCAGTTTTGTTTGTTAATTGCCTGGTACTAACAATAAGATCCTGATTTTAAAGCTTAGTCCATTCAAAGTTTTGAAATGATTTGATGCATCGGAGTAAACTGCCAAGTAGTAGTGCACCATATCCCGATATTCCTTGTGTATAGTTCGTGTAAGAATAAAAGATCTGGACAGCTGTGGGGCCTCATAAATATGGCAAGGGTTCTCGGCCTAGCAGTTGTCGTGGGAGACAAACAACGCCCGTCTGTTTTGCCGTATATATAGATGAATCTTTACAAACTCTCTTTTCCTTTTCAGCTTGATTCCACAGCATTAGACACAAAACGTTTTAGATTCAGACTTCTGCATCCACTTGAAATTTCATGAACGGTGGAGGGTGTGACTTTTGCAGCACATTGTATGAAATTTCACACAATATATTTATATCAGTATTTTATAGAACTTATTGGAACACAAAGCGTGTAGACATTACTGGTTTTTACTTCTTTTCCCTGTCATACATATAATATATTTGCTCAAGGGAAAGTGACATTGGTTATGTTGTGTCTGATTCTGCAGTATTACTGCAACTCCGCAACAGGTACAAAGTATTACTCTAAGAGGGATGTCCTTCGTTGTGCTGAAAGGGAAAATGTCTGCCATGATACACCACAAGCAACAGGTATCGAAGACAATAAGCTCTCTGACAACAAAACTGGTTCTGTAAGTCTGAATGCTAAACAATCTTATAATCGTGCTTCACTGTATCCTCTTTTGTCTTTAACTTGATTAGCCTGATGGTTTACAGATTGAACCTAAAACAACCGATTCTCCTGAATGGTTACCTCATGGGTGGATAACGGAGGAAAGAACTCGAAAGAGTGGTTCGTTAATGGGGAAGACTTACATGGTATGTAATGCATAAAAGTAGTCATTTTTCCTTAATCTACACTTAGGGTTACTTGCCAGTTGCATCTTTGCTTGCAAGCTAGTTTTGTACTTTGTAAGATATTACAATAGCTGCATGCTGACTGATTACCCTTTCTAGACGGGAAGAGCTTTTTTGTAATTTAGGATGATTTTCCAAAGCTTTAATGCAAATTGTGATGATTATATTAGATTTTAATTCAAGAATTCTCACCAGTGTGCCGGTACAGAAACACGAGGGAAAATACTATAATTTTTGTCACATCAGTACTGCTTACTCAAGTATTAAAGTTCTATGGATTGTTTATATTAATACAGATCTCCAAAATACACAAATACAGATCGAAGCAAATACACCAAAAACAACCCTAATAGAACCAACGGCATTAAGATTTCACAAAGCTTAGGCTCAGTCAATTATACCCTTCTATGTCATCAAAGAAGCACTGGACAAAACCAAACCCTCACCAGAACCAGACGCGAGTGGAGTTACTTCAATGGTTAGTAAAATACACACCACACCAAATGATTTACTCACCAAGAGATCACACAGTCTCTCTATTTTTCACACAAAAAAATGGATTCAACTACACAGAAGTAGAAGATGACAAAAAGAGAGAACGAAGAAGAAGGGTTCTACACAATATATTTTAGATCAAGAGGCGTAACAAAGAATATAACATAATCACCGTAAGGCAACAAGAATAATTTATACTCACAGCACCAACCATTGATCTGAAATTAATCCAATGGACCAGAGTAACTAACACTCTCTCCATTCAAATAACACTAAAAGCATGTCTTGAGAATGCGAGTTATCTGGCTGGTTTTCGCTTGGGTTGTGGGCTGTCTCAATGAGGTTATTGGGCAATTGTTAATTTGTCTGGGCCGAAAGACCATTATCATTATTGCCTAATGTTGGACTGGACCTAGCATCACAACCCAACAAATCTTCACCTTGATGCTAGTGGTTATACTAGAAGCATATCACACTAATCTGTATTTTAGCCCTTGATAGAATTAGCTTCCCAGCATTCCCAATAGGCATCATGTTTAATTAACTCTCATCAGTGTTCAGTAATTGCAATTAAGACTTAAACTAGTTTAAAGGCAGTGTCTGGTTCCCATATCGGATGGATTATACTGAGTAGGAACTTTCTGAAGGAGGAATGCTTCTTTAGAGATTACATCTCTAATAAAATACAGTTAAACATCAATATATTTGGTTCTTTTATGAAAAACAGGATTTTTATACAGATGTATTGCACTTTGGCTATCAGAATATACCACTACAGGTTGTGTAAGCTCATATATTTCAGTTAGCAAACCTTTAAGCCATAAAGCTTCCTTAATAGCTTTAGTAGTGGCCACATATTCAGCCTCAGTAGTAGATAAAGCAACAATTTGTTGAAGTTGGGATATTTCCAATTAATGCAAGTATCACATAAAGTAAACATGTTATGCAGTTGTGACTTTCTATTATCCCAGTCCCCAGCAAAATCTACATCTACATATCCCTTAAGTACAATACCTTCATTGCAGGCTTTAAAACAATTCTAATCGTGAAGATCCCTCAAATACCTCAAAAGTCATTTTACAGCAGTCTAATATTCAGGCTAGGATTGGCCATAAACCTGCTCAGGGAACTAATGGCATGAGCCACATTTGGTCTAGTACATACCATAGTGTACATAACAGATCCCACAGCATTTCCATAGGGTACTTTTTCCATATACTTCACATCAGATTCATCTACAACGCATTCTTTACTTAATTTGAAATGACGTGCCAAAGGTAAGGTAACATATTTAGATTCATGCATAGTAAATTTTGACATCATCTTTTTAATGTAAGAAGCTTGTTTCAAATCGAGTAACCTTTTAGGCTATTTTTTATAATGTCCATACCTCAAATTCTTCTGGCATGTCCTAAATTTTTCATTTCAAATTCAGATCTCAAAGATCTTTTAATATCATGAATACATTTAATGTCATGCCCAATGAGCAACAAGAGCCAACATTACTCTAATTGTAGTATATTTAATAACAGGTGAAAAAATTTCATTGTAATCTATTCCCTATTTTTGTGAAAATCCCTTAGCAACCAGTATAGCCTTAATACTAAGAGGTTGCTTCTTTGAATGTCCTTCTTTCACACTATAAATCCTTTTACAGTCAACAATGGATTTATTTTCAGGCTTAGGAAAACGTTTCCAAGTCTGATTTTTAAGCAAAGAGTTCATCTTATTTTCCATAGCAGTCTGCCAGTTTCTAGACAACTGGCTACTATGCTCCTTAAAGGCTAGGTCTTGATATGACCAAACAGCAAGGGAAAGGTAATCTTTATACCTAAATGGTTCCTTAATTTCCTTGCTAACTTTATCCTTAACTTTATCCCTAGTTATACCTTGTTAATTGATAATCATCTAGGGTCTCATGATGTTCCTCCTCATCCTCATGGACACTGCCTCCTGCATTTAACTTTGAAGTACCAGAATCATCTTCATCAGATCCATTCTCCACCTGGATCTAATGTGTAGGTTCAAGTGGAGGCTAAAGCTCCACCTCCAGCTTAGTTCCACTTCTAGATCCAATTTCAAAATTACTTTCAACTTCCTCATCACTAAGACTCACTAAGATAGGGCATTTCATTTTCATTAAAAATAACATCCCTACGGTTAATGATTTTAAAACCCTTAGAATCTCTGGCCCATAACCTGTATCCTTTAACACAATCAGGATACTATAAGAAAACATACTTTTGATCTTTTGGCTCAAGTTTACCAATACTTTTGAGAGTAGGCTACACAACCAAAAATTTTCATATGAGAGTACTCTGGACTCTTTCCAGACCACACTTCTTCAGCTGTCTTACCACCAAGTGCACTAGATGGTGTTCTGTTAACTATATAAGATGCTGTCATTACAGCTTCTCCCCATAACACTTTAGGAACTCCAGAACTAACCATCGTACACATGAACTTGTCTAAAAGAAAACCTATTCGTTCTATCAGCAACTCCATTTTGCTGAGGGGTATATGACACAATTTTGTGTCTTTGAATTCCATTGTCTTTGCAGAACTGATCGAATTCAGGATTGCAAAATTCTAAACCAATTTTAAAGATCTTAAGCTTCTTGGCAGTTTGGTTTTCTATCAGAATCTTTCATGATTTAAAATTCTCAAAGGTCTTAGATTTTTGCTTAAGTAGATACATCCAGACTTTTCTGGAATAGTCATCAATTAGGGATAGGAAATATCTATTTCCTCCTTGAGTGATGGTAGATGAAGGACCTCAAAGTTCAGAATGAATATATTCATTCAAGGGAAAAATGGATTTATGTTGTCTAGTATTAAAGTAAAGCCTATGTTGTGTTCCTAAAGTGCTTTTCTCACAAAAAGGAATTTTAGACACTTAAGTCTTTTCCAAATACCCCCCTCTTGTAGAGAATTTGAAGTCATTTTTCACTCACATGGGCTAATCTTTTATGCCATTTTAGGGTAGAATCAAATTCAGCACTTGTAACTTCAGCAGCATGATTCATAACTGCTTCAGCCTTAGTGACATATATACCATTTCTCTTATGACCCTTGAAAATGACAAGTGATCCTTTCATCACCTTTAATAAGTCATTTCCAAGTTTACCTTATAGGCCTATATCATCTAAATCTCCTACGGAAATAAGGTTTCTATTCAATTCAGGGACATATCCAACTCTTTAAAGAGTGTAGATATATCCATTATTAAACCTTAAGGTAACATCACCTATTCCTTCCACTTGACAGTCTACATTATTTCCATAACCACTTCACCGTGATTCAGAGCCTTAAAATTGTCTAACAAATGTTTCCTAGGTGTCATATAACAAGTACAGCCTGAATCCAAGATCCACTCTGATCATTGTTATCTGCAAAGTTTGCAGTGTTCAAATCAGTCAAAAGTTTAGTGACAACATACACATCCACTGTATTAGAGTCTAAATGCTACACTGCATTCCCTTCATCAACAATCTTTTCTTTTATCTCATTCTTCTTTTATAACAGTCCTTTATAAAATGGCTTGTTTTCCACAACTATTAACATTTCTTATTTCTAGTCTTTGTTTTAGATCTACTCCTCCCTCAATTCTTTTTTCTTATTACTATTTCTTTGACTACTTCGACCTTCCTTATTCTAGTTTTGCCTATTCTGAGGTCTGCCTTAACAAAAAAACTATAGACATACTCCTATGTTTAAAAAAACTCTCAAACATACTCCCATGTTTCTCTAATTTCAATTCCAGTTCCTTACTTCTTAAGGAATTGATAACAATATCAGGCTTGAGGGTGTCTCTGCCATATTTTATGGCAGTCTTAACATCCTTATAAGTTTCTAGAATTGCATTCAGTAGGACAACTATTTTATATTCCTCGGATACCTTATCTCCTATGTTAGTAACGTCCTGGGCTAACTTATTGATGATATCTACATTATCATCTAAATCCTTGAAGGAATCTATCTCAAAGCTAAAAAACCCTTCTAAGAGAAACAACTTATTAGGCAATGACTTAACTAGGTAAAGTTCGTCTAACCTATCCATAGTTCCTTAGTAGTGTCCTTTTTACCTACTTTCCTTAACACTTGAACACTTGATCAGATAAATGCAAAATGATAGAAGTATAAGCTAGTCATCAACTTCCTTTTTTCCGATCATCAGGCATAGTTTCAAGAAATTCTTCAGCATTTACTTTGGAAACCTTTTGTTAGACTAAGATGCCCCTCATCTTTGTTGCCAGATGGGGAAATCCCCTATTCCATTAAAGCTATCAAGGTCAAAAGTGATAATTGTCATTGTATCTCACTACTTCTCTTTCTAAAAAAATTGAGTTAAAAGGTTTTCTTTTAGGAAGACCTTAGAAAAAGAATATAACAATGACTACAATTAGGGGATTTCAAATATCACTGCAGAAAAAAACCAAATGCAAGAACATGAACTTTCGATTTATTATATAAGAAAAAATCAAATGAACCAAGTTATATCAGTTGGTTAGAACCAAACCAATATCCAAGTTTACTGGGATTCCTTAAGACTCAAAGTTCTCATGTCGAGGCTCAACTCGAATACAGATTTGATAATGGCTCCGAGACCAAAAATTACACAAGTGCAGGATAGCTAATACTAAATTAAGCACCGTTATTATCACCGGAAAAATTCCAAGAAAATATCAAGTTCGAAACAAGAAATACTGAGTTAGGGTTAGAAAGATGCAAACCAGAATGGTGGTCCTATAATATGACCACCTAAACGTTTTCCTTACCATAGACGAGTATCAAATAGGTTTAGTTTTTTCACACTTGAAACCCAAATCTAGGATTTCACCTCAAAAAGCACACAGAAACCAAAATTTCCCTTTTAGATCATGTTGTCAATACTAAGATCCACATCGGAAACCATCGGATCTAGAAAAATATGACCTAGGGTTTTGACATATTTCACATCGATCCAAATTTGTTGCCTAAAAATTAGTTTCCGGCGACAGAAACTCAATCGAAGCCTCGTTATGCACCGTCGTTCTCGGACCCCAACCCCAACAATAGAGTTCCATCATCCAATTTCATTAGTTCCTCTCCTTGGAACCGCATGGATTCATGCTACTATGGACAAGCATTGTCACAATCTCTAGAGCTCATTGGCATCCTCCATCTCAATGATCGGTGTCTATTCATTCATTCTTTATTTTTTCTTTTCATTTAGGTGGTTAAGTTGCTGGATCATCATATTGGTCAATTTATTTTGTTAAGTGAATTCTTTTGCTAAGGATCTTATATTTATAGGATTTAATTGTTTGAACTTGGGAGCTATGATGCTCGGACTCGGGTACGGATATCGGGTACGAATACATATCTATGTGTCAGATCTTTTATTTTCTAAAATGTAGGATACGGGGTTATGGCTAAAAAAATTCAAATTTCAGACATGGGTACATGGTGTTAAGGACCGCAGTTTTATTGAAGCCCCTTAACCTAATCGCAGCCGCAGTTTGCCAACTTCGCCCTCACATTGTAAATATTAGTTCAAGTTTGAGTTGTAATTTCATTTCCATTATAATAGTTTATTTTAATTGTAAAATAGCTCTGACATTGGTAAACGTTTAGTATGATTCCTCGCCATTTAAACGTCTACTCCTATCACTTAAATTTTTGTTCCGCAAGCTATTATAAAGGGTATTAGTCTTTCAAAAATCTTTCAAGTTTTCTGGTGTTCACTCCCTGCACTAGCTATTGTAATTTCCTACTTTCATCAATTGTAATTTCTAGCTTTCAATCAATTAATGATCAATTTACTTTCAATGCATCTTAATTTTATGTTGCAAGCTTTCTACAAATTGTAATTAAATTTTCTTTCATCCCAAAGCGGTTGAGAAAAGGCGGAATGTAGTCTAGTGGAGCATACTACTGCCGCACAGTGTCCCTTTCTGTGCCAAGAAGAAAGGCACCCAGTGAAAATTGGGTACGTCTTACAAACTTCAATTTTTTTACAAATCAGGATGTCATTTTGAATAGGCCAAAACTAATTATTTACAATGAAGGAAATATGTATTTAATAAGGAGTTAAGACAAATAAAATAGAATTTTAGGGTTTAGTTTTCAATTATGGGAATTACTAAATGTTATATAAAATAAGAAATGAGGAATTTGATTGTAATTTGGACTTAGTGGAGCACTAAGTAGCACTATATGGAACCTATTTTCATTTATACAAACAAAGCTCTAAACCACCGATATAGAGAAAGAAGGAAAAAAAGAAGAAAATGGGAAAAAAAAAAAGAAGAAGAAAAAGAAAAAGAAAAAGAAAAAGAAAAAGAAGAAGAAGGTAAAACTAGCACCGCTGCCTTTCTCCACCCTCTTGGCGACGATGCTGGGTTTATAGAGAGAAAAAGTGGGAAGGAAGAAAAGAGAAAGAAAAGAAAAAACGAAGAAAGAAGAAAAAGAAGTAAGAAGCAAAAACGACGAAGTGTCTGGTTGAAATTTGGAGGATCTACACATATCCCATACCCGTATCGTGTCGTGTCGTGTCCGACACGGATATTTTAACCATTTCGAAGAGTCCGAACATTAGAGCTTGGGAGTAGTAGTAGAACTAAAATTCAGGTCTAGAAGGATGAGATTTGTGCTGCACTTTTCTTTTCTCTTTTTGGAGGTTATTTAGGTGTAAATGGTGCTCAAGTGATACTAGAGGTGGTTGTCCAGGATTGATGGTGGATGTATTTTTGGTTGTTTTGGGGCGGAGGGAGGGTGACGATGGTGGTGTTTATATTAGGAACTTAAATCTAGAATTAGTGGTTGAAGTTTGAAACAAGTTTGGTTGGTGAAAGTTGAAAAAAAAGTAAGTTACTTATTTTGGAAGTAACCCGTATCTTACGTCAATATAAGTCAATGTTTGTCTCTTATTCTTTCAAACTCTTTTTTTTACGTACTTATTTTCAATCATACATTCACACAATAAAATATTCTACACATGAACTCAAAATTTTTCTCTACTTTTTAACCACAAATTCTCCAAAAATTTACTATTCAAAACAATGTTTTTGAAAAAAAAAAAGACCACCAAACATGGGCTAACTTTCTTTATTTATAAGAAAATTAACATATTCAAACTTATTTGAAACAAAAAATTAACTAAATATAACTTTAAATCATCTAAAAGATTAAGCTCATAAAAGAGGACAGATTTATTTATACAAATTGTGTCTCCAATGGGGGAATTGGGTAATGATCATGGTCCATGACGGTGTTTACATAGTAGGTACTAAGTAGTAGATAATTGGGGTGAGTGAGACGTGGTCGACGGTAAAGTTAGAAATTTGTTAGTGTCAAGTATTGACATAATATATTGTGCCAATCAAACCAAGATATTGAAAACAGATGAAGTAGTTTCTATAGTACTTCATCATTGTGTGCAATAATTCCACAGCTTGAAAAACATTAATGGTTTCTGAAACAAATACCATGAAGTTTGCAGATATCATGATCACCTTTTTATACAGCTTAATATTTTTATTTTTTAGACATTGATTTGCAACAGACTTAGTTATTCACCTGATATGGAATTTAGAAAGCCAATGGCATGTTCCGTAAATGACAAGCTGTCATTTCTAACATTGAAGTTTCTACTTTTCTGAATAGGATCTCCTGTATCTCTAAATCTTTCAGCAATTGATGGAAATTAATGTCCATTTTTAGTTAGATTTACACGACTGTCCAAGTTCTAATGATATTGTACTTTGTCACAATTGCAGGTATATACTGAGCCATCAGCAGGAAGGAAGTTCTATACAAAGCCAACAGTGACTAAATATCTCGAAACAGTCAATCACACTGGAAACACAACCAAACAAATTAAAGTAAGCATTTACTTTTTTGGCAATGCTTTTTATCCGTATTTTCCTTGCTGGGTTAAACTTGAGTTGTTTCAAGTTACGTTTGATCATTTACTCTTCAGCGAGTTTATTTGGATTTGAATGCATCTTATGATTTATATGAGGCGAAATCTTCATCCTAAGGATTGATGATGTATTTCTATTAGCTGAATTATGGAACTTTATGCAAGGTCAATGTTTATGTTTGAATACAAGACAACGAGTATTAAATTGATGCATTCAGTTTCTACTTAAAATAAGTTTGGATTTAATGAGAGTAGTGTTAAAAGTATTTTCTAGAATAATCCTCTAAAATTATTAAAATAACTATGTAATCGTGGGTACTTATAAGAAAAACATTATATTTCATGCATACTTGTTACATCATTATATACCTAAGTACTTAAATCACATCTTTTAGGAATTGAGGACCAGTGACACCGCACCTGTATCTTGATTGTGTACAAGCACATAAAATGCACATGGGGCACGAAGCACGCAGTATGCACATAGGGCACGTGACTGTATGCTTGCTAGCAAACACCAACAGAACACTCCGAAGGATATGGTGGCTTGAGAATACTAACGATGGAAATTTGGATGTAAGGTCATTTTCTAAAATTCTGGGGATTACTTTTTACAAGTGGTTACCATATTGCTATACTGCACCAAAAACGACCTGCCTGACAAAAACTCTACTAAAGAGGAACCATATAACATTTTAAGGGTTGAGAGATTGGTATCTGACGATAGAAGATGCAGTTAATATGTTAAATAGTTATTGTTTGGACAGTTCGGAAAAATAGATGATATAGAGAAAATTAATTTCAAGGTTTTTGCTTTTTGGTGCATAGCTCTTTTGTTTTGACAAAGTATTCTAGGATGTTTGGATACAATGAATGGATGTTCTTTTTTATTCTGCTGCATTTTGTGCCTTTTAGTTTATTTCATTCATGAAGTAGATGACTATCATATTTGCAAAATTTATCATGGCTTGCTGAATCCTTACATTATACTTTAAATACTTCACATTTGTTCTTAATAATGTTTCCAATAAAACCTTAAGCGTTATTTTTATCTTTGCATGAAAAAAAATATATATTTGCTTGTGTGTCCATGTTAAATCTTAAATCATCATCCGCTTCGTTATGTGATTCCCATTTTATATTTGAATATTCAAGTTCTCTAATGTTGCATCTTTTTGGTCTATAGTCTTTACCTGAAGTTGGCAAGACTCCATCGGAGCAGCCTGAAACCAGTAGACGGCTTTTCCTTGGTTGGGAATCAAAAGACACTATATATTATTTTGTTGAATTGTCTATTATACGCATACTATTTTCCTTCTTTCTAAAATATGACCTGTATTTTGTAGGTAAAGGAAGCTGTGATAGAACCAGCTCAGCGACAGCTGAGCCTGAGAGCTTAAACCAAGGTAATAGTTGTTTTGAATGGTTAAATAGACGAGTGGTAACTAAAACTTTTAGTGAAATTTCATATTGATTGCTAAACCTTATTTTATATAAATATTTAAGTTCAGTGACCAACTTGAAATAAAAGATTTAAGTTTATCAACCAGCATGGAACTAAATGAGTGTCAGTGACCAACACGAAATTTTGCTAAGAGTTCAGTGTCAACTAGAGTTTTTAATCTGTGTGTCAAATTAGGCCATTCTTGATTCTATTGAAGCAGACACTGTGTAAAAATATGTATGAAACTGCAGATAACTTTGTTGAAAAGAATGCTGACGTTGAGAAGACATTTGAAGATATCGATACTGAAATTCAAGTTACAGATGATAAAATAGCTGTTTCCATTCTTGGGAGTGATGGCTTGAATGAGCAGAAGTTTCCTGGAAGTGTGACAGAAGAACAAATTCACAAAACTCTGGGCTCGAGAAAGTCCAAGAAAAGAGGAACACCAAGTTTGCCTCGTCGTACATCAAAAAGACTTGCGGGTTGTGTACCCGAGTCTCTGCCCAATTTGTGTTTAAGCACACGAGCTCTTCAGGCTACTACTAAGAAGTCTGCACATGAAAATGCTGGAGCAAATGAATTTCCTTGGCACCCTGAGACTGAGCCGGCACGAGAGGTGACATATAATGCATCTATAGGCAAGGAACTTGTTCCGGATGTTGTCCCCCCGAACAATGACGAAAAGCAGCTTGCACAGAACTTGGCTATTCCTAACATGCAAAAAAGTCGGGAGGCAAGTGCACGAAAAGTAGATGGAGCTAATAAATTTCCTCAGGAACCTGATCTGGACCAGCACAAGAGATCACAAATCACCTCTCTATAGGCAAGGAACCAGTTCTAGAGAGAGAGCCTTCAATCACAGTTCAAATAGATCCATCAGGTTTATTTCTGTGTTCATAGAAGCTCCTTACGTTTTTGTTTGACGAATATGATATTATTTCAGGCATTTGTAATGATGAAAAATCGCTTGCAGAGAACCCGACTATTCCGAATATGCAAACGAGTCGTGAAGCAACTGGGCAAAAAGTAGAGCATAATACAAAATCACAAGATTCGCAAGTTGATTTTCCATTTGGAGATTTTTGGTCAGATCCATGTCTAGAATTTGCAGTCAAGACTCTTACAGGGGCAGTGCCAGTTGAGAATGCTTTGGCATCTCAGGGCTATTCACCAGCAGTTGATGCACCGAGCAATTCTGAACCATCTAAGCAACATGTACCAGTCCAACAGTGGCCTGTAAATCCACCATTCCCGAACCCGGGAAATATGAGCTTTCCCAGTTGCAGTGGCATCAGTTGCCAACCACCTAGCAAAGACTCGGGGGAACAAGGACATAAGCCAATAGTTTAACTCTTAGAAAGTAATTACAAACTCCAAAAGTTATAAGAATGGCTAATTTACTAATATGCACTGAATTATGTAGTATTTAGACACAGGTGTGGGCGCATTTTGTGAAGGAAAAATCTCGTGCACGCCCCAAACTGGGTCTCATTTTCCACAAACACTGCACAAACTCTGCACGAATTCTGAATGCCTTGAGAAAGTTACAAGCAGAGAAGCTCTGAGCAAGTTTGAATGCTTTATGTGAACCAGTTATTATGTGTATTCCCTCGTAGTTAGACATCTAGGTAATGTTGTGCCCTGCAAGTTCCCTTACAGGCCACACATTTGGTATGTTTTTTTTATCCATATATAAATAATATTTAAGTATATCTTTTATTACTTGGAAATGGCTATTTTTTTTGGTTCATGTTGGAAATTCTGGCTATTATTTGTGATTACTGCATGAACCAACAAAGATAAAGAGCACAGAGGCCATTGACCGGCCTTCTCAACAAGGGTCGATCAAGCACACCTCCAAAGGTTCGTATGTTCGGAAATGAATAGTTATTGACATGATCCAGACCACTCAACAACTGAACATTGGTTACCCTTCACTCTGCTTAGCATAAACAATAAATTGCAATGCACATAGCCCAAAACCGTCAAGCACGAAGATGAAAATTGACTGCCTTAAATATTCATCACATTGTCAAGTATGGTTAATACCTATTTTTATTTTTTTTAACCAATTTTTTTACTTCTGTTCTATTATCTTTTCGCTCCATCCACGTACTTTTTATTCCATAGGTCAAATGGGGAGCTAGCTACAACCTTTTGCAAGTAACTTGGTGATAGAAGTAAATGAAACACTTTGTAACGTTGATGAAGAGAGTCATTAGAGTTTTAAGTGCTGAAAAAATTTGCACCAACACTGCACAATCTCTAATAGTGATTTTTGAAGAATGTGCGGTGAAAAAGTTTATTGGGTTTTTCGTGAAAAATGATTTTATTGAAAAACCGTGGGTTGAAAATGAGTTTGAAGAAAATGGGTTCAAATAGGATCATATTGTGCACTTGCTAATTTGAAATTTATACCCGTGTTGCATGAATAATCATTTTGGTTTCACAACAATATTTGCACATACTAAGTGTGTTTGATGTGTGGAACTTAATATATTGTACATTTTTTCGTTCAGCCATGATTTCAGGGGTGCTTTAAGAAATTCACATATGTATTGGCCAACTTAATATTTTCCTCCTATATAAAAGGTATTAGGCGAACCTCTATTTTGTGTATCATGGTTAAACACGAGTCCAAATCACATTTTAATTATGTTCTTCGATATAGTGCAATTCGGCAACCAACACTTGGTGTAGTAGCTCTCACATTGAGGAAGTATGTATATTATGTGTGAGTTTTACTTTTATTTTTATTATTAATTGTACTTAAAAAAATACAAATTATTTGGTTTATCATAATAGTGTGTGCTAACTCACTAGACTTTATGGATTTAGTCTAGAAGACAAATATTATACCTGTGATAGCATATCTTATTTGCAATTTCTGTTTTTAATAGATTTGGGATAACAAAAATTATAAAATAAATATATTCATATTTTCTACCAATTGGATAATGATTATCCAAAATCTTGAAAATTCTTTTGAAAAGGAAAGATGGTTTCAGAATCATGAAATCCTTTCATGTTAGATAAGGACTCTAACACGGAATGTGCATAATGGTTTTGTACTATTCCACCACAGGTATACTTTGTAAATAATGTATTACTTTTATATTTCTTCATTAAATGAGTTTCTATATTTCTTAGAACATTTCTGAAACATGGATTAAAAAGCATGTTATTATTTTTCTAAGAATATCTCTTAAAAAAGTCGAGCCTAATGGTCAACCTGATCTAGCGCAGTATTAACTGTGCCTGTAAGTATCCTTAACTTGATATTTTTCATTTCAATGTGACGTAACAGAAACGTAATGGTCTTATTTAGACCCTTCAAGAGAAGTCTAGGTCACAATCAGGTCGATCCATTTTACACCTCTAATTACATATTTCTTAAAACCGGTGTCTTTATTTTAAAATTAAATAGCAGAGATTGTGTTTAGAGCATTGAATAGTAATACTGCTAAAAAAAGAAATTGAAAAAAACTCAACTAAGTTATTATTAATCAAAACACAAGTGAACTGGAACCATTTCCAGTCTTATTCTTTAATTTTGATTCTTATTCTATTTTAGTATTTCACTGATATTAATGTTGCACAACACTACATGTGCACCCACTTATACAGCAAATTTAAGAGCTTGATCACGGGCAGAAGACAACACGGTAGTTGGTACCAGCCGGGCAAGTGAACAGGCTTGTCGGATCGTCTTGCGGGTAGCTATAAGCATCCGGGCACCTCTCTTTAAAGAACCTCGAAAATGTCGTCGGGCCACAACTTCCTTGTCCATTGGTGCAACAATATTCGTTGGTTTTGAAAACTGTGCACGGGTTGTTACAACCGCCTGGAGTACGTAGTTCGTTAGGACATTGGTCGACAATAGGGGCATTGCATACGAGGCGGCGACAGACGTTGGTGGTGGGGCTGAACTCCAACGGGATGTTAAATCCGTCGACATTTGAGATGTCGACGTAGTCCAAGTTATTAGGCTGATTAAGGGCAAATTCAGCTAGGGTATTAGGAGGTTTACCATAACCTTGGCATTCTAATAGCCCGTTGCAGTCTCCGGTTTCGCATTGGCCGCGACCATTTGTGTCAAAGTTACAATTAGTACGCCCCCAGATTCGGCCCTGGGTAGTTCCTGGGGCAACGTTAATACTCCACGATTGGCCTCGGTCGAGTCTTTTACCGCCACCGGGCGAGGCAGCAGCCCAGACAGGGTAGGTACATTGGTTTACAACGTCGAAAGTGGCAGCATGGGTATAGGCAAAGAATGTGATTGCCCAAAGGGACACTAAAATGGGGAGATTTTTGAAGAAATTCATGTTTGCTGCAATTGTGCTTTGTTATTGTCTGTGTGGTTTAAGGAATTCTATAGCTGGGGGATTATATAGGTGTATGGAGGCCTTGATTTTGCGTGTGCGTGATGATCTTCTTGATTTTTGCTTAGAAATTTCAAAGATTTTAATCTTAATTTTTGTCTTTTCTTCCATGCATAGTCAAGATGTTAACTATTAATTTTGTTTCATTAAATTTAGTTACGCTCAATAATTACCATTCCCTCTCCGTATCAAGCATCACAGAAGAAAGGGTGATAATCGAAAAACGGTGTCTAATGCGGTATAATTAGTTTTAAAAGTTTTAGATAGGATGATTTAATATGATATTAGAGGCAGCAAATATACTAATTTGTTTATGAATGTGGTGCATGTATACACACTTTTTACAAGAGGGGCATCAAAGAAAAAAAACTATATAGTCAAGAGGATTGCATATCCTGGACTTTCTTAGCATTTTCCATTCGTTGTTAGATTGAATAGTGTAAAAGGATTAAGAAAATGACAATTCCGATGTTATCTGTATAGTCCTTTCTTCTAGAGGTTAGGCCTGGAATTGTCTTCTAATTATGACAATGTTAGAAAATTGAATTTTCAAAAACGATATAGGAAATTTATACTACTATTCTGTGGAGTAACAAGCTGGCCACACCAAGGATGGAAAAATAATTTAAGATGAAAAATATAGCCACGATATTACTACTATTCTGTGGAGTAACAAGCTGGCCACACCAAGGATGGAAAAATAATTTAAGCTGAAAAATATAGCCAATAAAAATGTTACATTTAGATGAGATAGTCGTCATGTTGAGCTACAAACACTCGAAAAAAAGGCAAAATTTCGTTAGTAAAATGTACTTTAGACAAACATTTGAAAAATCTTACGATATCAATGGATTAGTAATCTATTGGTTACAGATTGAACAAATGGAAGCTAACGTGGAAGTTTGTTAACTTGATCAAATAGTAAGTAAGTTTAATGACAAATGACAATTAAATTTGGCTATAAATTCAGTGGACAACAATAATTTTAACCCTTTAAATTTTTTATTTTTTATTTTTTATTTGAGAATCAATTATTTTGCATACACGCTCATTTTTAACCATATATTATAAAAAAAACTATATAATCAGGGGATTGCATATCCTGGACTTTCTTAGCATTTTCCATTCGTTGTTAGATTGAATAGTGTAAAAGGATTGAGAAAATGACAATTCCGATGTTATCTGTATAGTCCTTTCTTCTAGAGGTTAGGCCTGGAATTGTCTTCTAATTATGACAATGTTAGAAAATTGAATTTTCAAAAACGATATTGGACATTTATACTACTATTCTGTGGAGTAACAAGCTGGCCACACCAAGGATGGAAAAATAATTTAAGATGAAAAATATAGCCAATAAAAATGTTACATTTAGATGAGATAGTCGTCATGTTGAGCTACAAACACCCGAAAAAAGGCAAAATTTCGTTAGTAAAATGTACTTTAGACAAACATTTGAAAAATCTTACGATATCAATGGATTAGTAATCTATTGGTTACAGATTGAACAAATGGAAGCTAACGTGGAAGTTTGTTAACTTGATCAAATAGTAAGTAAGTTTAATGACAAATGACAATTAAATTTGGCTATAAATTCAGTGGACAACAATAATTTTAACCCTTTAAATTTTTTATTTTTTATTTTTTATTTGAGAATCAATTATTTTGCATACACACTCATTTTTAACCATATATTATAAAAAAAACTATATAATCAGGGGATTGCATGTCCTGGACTTTCTTAGCATTTTCCATTCGTTGTTAGATTGCATAGTCTAAAAGGATTGAGAAAATGACAATTCTGATGTTATCTGTATGGCCCTTTCTTCTAGAGGTTAGGCCTGGAATTGACTTCTATTTCATTGAGAGTATGATAATGTTAGAAAATTGAATTTTCAAACACAATTTTGGACATTTATACTACTATTCTGTGGAGTAACAAATTGGCCACACAGGATGGAGAAATAATTTAAGATGAAAAATATAGCCAATAAGAATGTTACAGTTAGATAAGATAGTTGTCATGTTGAGCTACAAACATCCGAAAAAAGGCAAAATTTCTTTAATAAAATGTTTACAGATTGAACAAATGGAAGCTAACGTGGAAATTTGTTAACTTGATCAAATAGTAAATAAGTTAAATGACAAATGACAATTAAATTTGGCTATAAATTCAGTGGCCACCAATAATTTGAACCCTTTAAATTTTTTGTTTTTTTGTTTTTAAGATAGAGGAACTTGTTTGATTTTGAGTTTGAAAATCAATTATTTTGCATACATACTCATTTTCAACCATACATTATAAAAAAATAAAAAATAAATAAAAAATTATTTTTCACCCTTTTCTAAAATTTTTCTGTACTTTTAATCCCATATTCCCAAAAAAATAAATAAAAAGAGAGAGAGAGAGAGAGAAAAAAAAACCTTTCGCTTAATCACTTCTCAAAAGTCTTTATTTAACAAGTGCAATATTACGGTGAATCGTTTCATGGATATTAAAACGATATTTGATAATTTGTATGTTGTTCTTCTCACATAATCGATCATGTGTTATGCACTCTTGACATTTTTAGCCCATGTTTGAACCCAATTATCTAAAGTTAGGGGTGGACAAAATGATCAGACCAAATCAGACCAAACAAAACCAGAATTGAACCAAACCAAGCGGTTCGATTCGGTTCTGCAAAAAAACTAATATTATTTTGTTCTTCGAACAAAAAACCATTTGGTTATAGTTTTGGTTCGATTCCGATTCTAGAACCAAGAACCGAACCGAAAACCAAACTTAATTTATAATTTTATTTTTTGTATGAATTTGATCTTATGTTAATTGCAGCCAGCCCAATAGCCATTATTTTGGTACACCCCATAAAACGTGTTTAACACATTAATTTTAATTGTATTCAATATTTGTGTTTAAACATCACTTCATTGCATTACATCAAATTCAAATCCTCAAATTCTCAAACACCTCTAGACGCATTCCTAAATTCCTAATCCCTTAAACCTCAAACAACGCAACTTTTCAAGTCATCTTTGCGCAGAAATTCTAACTTTGTCGCCACCAATTTACTGTTCCTCCAAGCCATCAAGGGTATAGTAAAAAACATCATAATTTATTGGACATCTTTCTTTTCTTTAATAGTTTTTTGTGCAACTTTATAAATATTAGTCAAAGATTCTAGTTAGACAATATTTTTATTGAATTGTGATCTAAGTCAATTTGAAAAAAAAATATATTTTTTCTTATTATTCAATATTATATTATTTTTTGGAATTTTGTACAGTACGAAGTACGTTATAATGATGGGTTAATCTCACATTTATTCAATATAAAACTTTTGTTTCTACTTTTATTTTTTATTTTTACTCGATAAATGTTGTTAAATGCTAATTGAAATGTTGTCTTCTCTATTTGGTAAGGGTTAAGTTGCTTGGCTTGGTCATTTTGTCACCACCATTGCCTATTAGTTTCGAGTTTTAACTATATATTTCAATTTTATTTTTCATTTTTCTCATGTAGGTCTAACGACTTCATGTAAAGAAATTGATTGGACGGATGATGAAAATGAAACTCGATATTATTAACTTCTC